>CAIGRT010110531.1:0-10249 GCA_903798405.1 Fraxinus platypoda | reverse complement strand
AATTTAATTGAAAACATGGTTCTCGAGTATGTATCATTTGTTTCTCGCACTTTAAGTCCTTCAAGGACTTTCATATATATGTCACGATTAAGTGAATCATACAAATATCCAATTACTACATTCATAAGGCGTATTTCGAGTTTTTGTGACATAATCAAACTAATTAAGAATCTAAAAGTGATAGTGTCCATTACGGGAGAATATGTTTCCTCATAATCAATTCGTATTCTTTGTGAGAAACCTTGAGCTATGAATCGAGCTTTGTATCTTGTAATTTCATTATTTTCATTTATCTTTCGTACAAAAACCTATTTGCATCCAACACGGACTACATTTTCAGGTGTTCAAACTACATGTCCCAACACTTTTCGTTTCTCTAAGGAATTAATTCTGCATGTATGGCTTCTTTCCACTAAGCTAATCATTTCTATTTTGACAGTCTTTAAAAGACTGTGGTTCCGGATAGTGGCGGACCCAGCACCTGGCGAGGGGGGGCGGTCGCCCGTGCTGGATCCGCAGGAGTCTTCAATGGAGCCGGCGCCGTGAGATCACTGTTGTAGTCCTGTAGCAGAGAGAACAGAGAAGACAGGAAGAAGAAGCCACTATTTCAGGTCAGCTGGGCCGTTTTTTTTATTTTTGTAGCTTTGGCCCATTAATTTTGGGCTGAGATAGTTGGACTAATAAAATGAAATTACTCCAAACCCTTCCCTTTACAGTTCGCTCCTTCAGTCATTCACCTTCGCGGATTCTTCGCAGCTCTCCTTCTCCCTACTTCGTTGCCGGCGTTTTGCCAACGCCACTGCTGCCGGTTGCTGACTTGCCGTGCTGCCGCTTGCTACCGCCTACCCGTAAGCCTTCTTGGATCTATTTTTTTTTCTGCCTCTTCTTTCGGTTGACAAAGGGATAGATGTATAGTTCAAGGTCCGAATATTTTTCTTTTTCACTTTGTGATTAATTTTTAGTGATTTCGTTTGTTTGTAAAACTGCCCTTTCTTTTCGACCTTTTTAGTAATTCGCGTCTTGAACAACTTGCGCAAAATTATCGTCTATTCTTTTGCAATTTTGCTTTAATTTTTGCACATCCTTTATCATTAAATAACTGAAAGTTGTGTTAAAATTCTGTTTTGGGTTCCAGTTATTGCTTTTAATCTTGTATTGTTTCTGTTCATTGAAATATACTTTGATTGAATACAACTTAAATTTGGGGATCATATATTTTTGAATGAGTGCAGCAAATCTGTTTTCTTTATAAGCTTTTTAGTGATTAGCATCTTGAACAGTTTCCATAAGTTTATGGTTCTGTGGTATTCCACATTCGATTCTTATTCTTGCAAGAAATATTTTGTGTTTCAAGTCATTAGATAAAATTCCCTATCTCACTCTCTTTTGGTTTAGTTTCAGGGAGTGGAGTCATGTATCAGTATTACGTTGTAATAATGCAAATCCTGTTTCTGTAAGAATAGGTTTAAAGAGATTGAAGGGGTTGTTTGAGGATTTTGAGATAGACATTGTGATTTCTTGTAAGAATTTTGTTGAGAAAGATGAGGATTTAGGAGAATGAGGGAAGTTGTGTGGAGTATTGAGTTTGAATGAAGCAGGAGGGTTTCTTTTAGAAGGAAATGTGGTGATGGAGAGAGTGAGTTGGACAGTGTAGACGTCTTTGATTCAAAGACCATCCCTTTTTTGAGCTNAGGGAAGTTGTGTGGAGTATTGAGTTTGAATGAAGCAGGAGGGTTTCTTTTAGAAGGAAATGTGGTGACGGAGAGAGTGAGTTGGACAGTGTAGACGTCTTTGATTCAAAGACCATCCCTTTTTTGAGCTCTTTTAGAATATCTTCCTTTTGGAGAGGGGATTTTGTAATTTGAATAATGGCATCTATTACTTGTCCTCGTAATATTTAATGTCAGATTTGGTGTTAGCAACATAATATTTATTTTAAAATTACTTTTTTTACTTGAATAAACTTACTTGTAAATATAAAATTTTAAGGTTAGTTTTATTTTCAATATTATTTAATTAAATATTAATAAACCTCAGTCTTATGATTGCTAATTGTCGACGGTCAATGTCAACGTCCGCCCGGGCTGAACTTTTGTGCTAGGTCCGCCACTGCATTGACCCTCGAAATCTAGTATGAGTTCCAACAGCTAGCCATGTCATCTACCAGCCTTTTTGACATTTTTGGTGCTGAAAATTTCATTATCTTCAGATCAAGAAGTTCATCCAAGATTTTGAGATTTCAGAGCTTAAGAATGGGTAGTGCTTCTCTTCAAGTTCCTTAAAAGTTAGAAGACCCTTCTTTTGAACTTGTCCTTTGTTTGACATGACCTCTGACTTTGGCTTCAGGCTTGAAATTAACTTTTTTGGAAGATGATATTTATGGGTCCTTGGTTTCTTGGGACTTACCAGGCTTACTGTCCTTCTTTACTTCTTTCTTAGAATCTTTCTCGTCACGTCGATCACTTGATAAGTAACTTTCATGCTTTGATCTGGAGCTCTATATTATGAACGTGTGGCCAACTTTTCGGAAGAGGGAACCATATTCACTTGGAGTATAGAGTAATCCCCAATGCATGCCTTGCTTATACATATGAATAGAGGATTCTTCAATAATGCGTTATTTATAGTTAAGAACGAGGTTTCTCCAACGTTCTATATACTCTACGATCGGCTCCTCTTTGCTATGTTTTATCTTTAAAATTTTTAGAATGCTGACTGTGTGCTAATACTATAAAAGTGTATCTAGAACACTCGCTTAAGTTGATCCCAACTATTAACTAATCTAGTCAATAAGTTTGTGTACCATTCAAATATTGTGCCTTTGAGAGAGTATACAAATTGTTTCGTGATGTTGTCATTGTAGGTCGGTATTGGTACAAGTTTTAATGAGATTAGCTAGATTTATTTATCTTTCAACTCATTTCCATCAAAACACTAGAACTTTAGGTGTTGATAGCACAGTTACATCCACTGTTCGTCAATTCGATGACTATAGTATTTGGCAAAAACGAATGAAGACTGAGGTGAGCCACCATATTGGGCATGGATGATGTCAACAATCATGTGTTGGATTTATTGGACAAAAAGTGTCCCACGCATAAATAAATGATGTTACACAATACATTTTGTACTACAGTTCGATCGTGCAGATTGTTTTATGTTGGAACTTTTAGACTTTCGAATCTTTAGTTCTGAAGTAGCTTGCATTTTCTAGATTGCCTTTCACCAACTTGCTATGCAACTTCAGTTAGTGCATGAATGCATCAATTTGTGTATTTTTGTCTTCTAGCAACTTTGTCAACCTTTCAATAGCCAAAATCATTGTTGGATTCGACCAACAAAGCATTGTGAATTTTTGTAATCATCACCAACTTGAAGGATTCTTTAGAGGAATTTTTGCAATCACCACCAACCTTTCAATAGTCAAAATAAGTGTTTGTGGGTAGCTAAGGCATGCAGTATGTAAATAAATATTATTTTATTATTATTATTCTGTTATTTTTTGTGCAGACTTCTTTACATTAAACTCTCTAAATAACCTTTGTAGTAAGCTTTTGACCGATGACTCCCAAATCAGATAACTATAGGGCACAAGTTTTAGATACATTTGCACGTTTAATCATTCAAGTCATAAAGGCTGTATGAGACAAAAATTTTCCCCTTTTTTGCCATGACTAATGCTATACATCTCATTTAACACTCATTCTCAAAAATCGACTTCTAATTTAAGATTTTCACCCCACCTTATTGGTCATAGACAATCCACCCATTTATTATCTTCCTTTAATAAAACAATCACCCCCCAACTATGCTAAATTTGATCTAAGAATTGTATAATGTAGTAATTTTTTGGTTAGCATCTAGGTTGGAATATTTCAACTTATCAAGCATGTGAATCAACTCATTACTTAACTCTAAGCTTAATTCACATATGCAAATAGTATCAAATTTTATATGAATATAAGCATTAAGCATATAATTTAATTACAATTTATAATTCAACACATAATTTCAAATATATTCATCATTATCGATAAGGCAACCTAAAAGAAAATTAGAAAGAAGATAGTTTTGAATTATTCAAATTTTTGCAATTTTTTTATATTTTTCTCATATATAATAAAATAATAAGCACACAATCACACATAAATAATAAAGCTAACAACTCAATTTTTTCTCACCCCAAACATATAGTAAACAGTGTCCTCAATATCTTAAAGCATAATCTAGCAACATAAAGGGGTGGGAAAAGAAAAGAAGAAGGTACTCCCCGGATTTTGTCTAATATTTGAGGTAGCTTGTTGGTCATTCCATTCTTTAACTTGTTAAGCTTTCTCCCGATTGATACTCGGTACCTCCGAAACGTGGAAGAAAATACTAATATAAGAGTCAAGAAATAGTTTAAAAGTTGTAAAGTGGTGTGTATGAACCATTTTATTGTTGCCCCTAGAGCCTTGAAAAAATTGCCACAAGCTTTTTCTACAATTTTTTACTCAAAATTTTTTCCTTCTTCTAAGCTTAAAATATATATGATGACTCTTTTATTGAAGAAATACATAAAGCATAATAAATAAAATGGTAAGAAATTGGGTTACATCTTAATAGGCGCATAATTTAAAAGTATTTAGCTAGACTTTGCAGCATCATTACACATGGTGGTTCTAATAGGGGATTTTCAAACTTGCACTCTTTGCAGTTTCCAGCCTTGCAACCTTTTTTACTCTTCAAACATATTGAACTATCCATTATCATCTCTACCCAGAATTTTCCCAACTTTAGGTTTTCTCTTTTGAGAACATCGGAATGTTCATCAATACAGTTGTACACCTCGAGGTACGATGGTTGCTTGGATGGATTCTGTAATTTAAAAACTTATTGGTCAATCTCCACCTTCAAGGTCAACCCATTCGACTGGTCGCTAAGAAGGATCGACCTAAGATTACTGAAATATTTCGATCTTCTTCTATGTCAAGAACAATGAAGTTTGTTGGGAAATCAACCTTGCCTCTTGGATATTTAATGCTTCTATCAGCCAGCTACAGTGACACCATTATTTTTCTTTACTTTTCCATGTCCTAATTTCCAGTAGACAGATAAATGCATTAAATTAACACTTGCACATCACATAAAGTATTAAAAGAAAAATATATTCTAGTGAAATAGGTAAAGTGAAACTCCATGGATCCTTGAATTTGGTAGGTAATTTATTTTGCAGCCTTACACTGCTCTCTTCTGTCAATGCCACCTTTTCAAATTTCGAAAACATTCTTCTCATTGATATCATGGCTTTTAAGAATCTTACATAGGTTGGAATCTGCCTAATTGTATCGATGAACGGAGTATGTTAATGTAAAGCTTCCTTAGCACGTCCAAAAACTTCTCAAATTGCTCTTCGAGCTATCTTTTCTGCAATCTCTGAGGAGAGGAGACAGGAGACACATAAGTCTTGATAGGAATGATTACCTTAACCTGGGGATTATCTAACTTCTGATCTGAAACTATTTTTACTGACTGTTCAAATTCATCCACTTGCTCCTCATATATGATACCTTTTCATTTACTACCGTCTATTAACTGTAATTTTTGGAAATTGAACCCCACACTGATTAGTAATTGCCTAAACAAGCTCGTTCTCCACAACACTTACTGACATTACCTACTGTTGGGATTTGTCTCAGTGTCATTTAACATGGTCCTTGGCTATTTTCCCAATCTGATTTTCAAATTCTATATCCCTTGAACTTGAAATTTTTTCTCAGTTTATAACTTGAAAGCAGTCCACTAGCAATGGAGTCGCTAGTGTTACATGAATTTAGTTTATGCTTCAACCATCTTGGCAAATGCTTCAGTAGATGATTCTGAAATTTTGTTAAGCGTTTCTTCCCATGAGGGCTTCTTTTCTGGCTACTAAAATCCTGGTGGTGCATTTTGATATGGTGCACCTTGTCATGACTAGGTATCGCTCCAAGAGAAATTTGGGTGATTCCTCCTACTCGTGTTGTATGTATTGGAATGTGGATTGTTTTGATGCCTCTTACAGTTTTGCATGTAATTCACTCCTCAATTGGTTGTACAGATAGACTCCCCACATTACAGTCCACACTTTAATGATTATTCCGCAATGGTTGCATCTCGGCCTAGCCGCATGAACTACATTCACTGTTTGATTGATTGCCCAACCATCTATCTTTTTAGCCAGTGTTGCTAGTTGAGTTGAAATAGTCGTTAGTGTGGCAAACACGCACGCATCCTTACAACTTTCTTTCCATATGATCTCTTAGTCGGCCATAGTGCACAGGTATACACCATATCCTCCATTATCTAATAAACATGATATGTAGTCCTTTTTATTAACCATGTTAGCCGGATTCTGCCGAATGTAAAAGTATAGGACTTGTAGCCACTTTTGCAACCCATATTGTGGACATTGTCAAAGCAAACCTTTGTATATTTCTCATGCCTCATAATAATACTTTGAATCAAGTTATGAGAATGTAATGATTTTATCTCTCAACTTGGAAATCCCTTTTGGTTGGAAATATTTATTCAAGAACTTCTAGTTCAAACTGTCCCAAATAGTGATGATGCAAGGTGAGAATTTGACCAACCATTCCCTAATTGAATCTCTCAAAGTGTAAGAAAAGAACCTCGGCCGAATTTCATCGCTGAAAATCCCTGAATATTCACTTATCGCACACATATCGAAAAATCTCGAGATATGAGCGTTTGGATTTGTCAGTTGGTCTCCCAAAGAACTGTAATGGTTTTTGGAACATGTCTATTACATCCATCCTTAAGTAAAAAATTGCTTGCCCAAATGCTAGATAGTCTATGCTCTTTCTACCACTAGTGGAACCATGTATGGGGCCCCCATTTGTCTCTCATTCTCATTACTCGCAGCTACAATCGGATGTGCTGCATTTATATTCAATTCAATGGCCACTTGATTTTGTGTATTTTTTGCCAGTAGTTCTGCTTGCTGTTTTGATGTGCTTCTATCTGTTCTTTTCTTCTCAACCTGAATATTCGTTCAATTTTAGGAATCAAATTTAACAAGATCACCGTGCCTCTAACTTTGCATATAAGATCCTAAAAATAAGAAGTATAGCAATTAATATTTTTCTAATAAAATTTTTAAATTATGAAAGCAAAAAACTAACTAAATACAAAATATCCCTGACAACGCGCCAAAAACGTAATCAATTGATTTCCCGTAAGTATATGGTATCGCGAATAAGTAATAAAGTGATGAATAAAGTATCGTTCCCATGAGGACTACGTACTTCATCTAGTGTCATGAATGTTAACTTTAATCGAATAGCAAAACTTGTATGGAGAATTTATACTAATTAAACTAATAATTTTAGTGACCAAATTGTAAGCTTTTGTAAATTTGGATGATAAGGTTACTAAGATCTCAAATCTCGCATAATACTTCGTTTCAATACAATTAAATAATATGACAATATGTGAACATTGTTTTGATCAATGTTCTTAAGTTAATTAAAAACATCTCTCGATGTCAATTAAATTTTATCCTATCATGTGATATTCCTATATCTCTATGAAAGATGGAAACACGAGAGCATGCATTAAAAATGTTAGAACATCTATAGAAATAATGTAAAGCATAGTGGTATATATCTATCATCTATCGGACTTTATAATGATTGTTATAAAGTGCTTTCTATCCTATATTTCTCTCGAAATCAATAAAATTCACAATCAATCCCATCAGTGGTCAAATAATTGAAAATTCATTAAATCATATAATCATCAAAGAATAAAAACACATGTTGGATGACAAATTATTGATTTTATATGAAAATGTCAGAATAAGGGTTCATCCATATCTTAATAATTAAAATCCTAGCCTAACATTACAAAATCACAAGAAATCATAATTAATTGAGAGAACAAAACTCAGATTATAGATAAATTGGAAGGAAGAAGACGACTCTTGAAATCTTGAATTTCTTTAATGGTTTCTTAATGAATCTCCAATTTTTTATTTTCTTTATCCAATGATAAAGGCTGAATCTTCAAGGAATTGAAATCTTGCAATTGTAATATATCATTTGGCCTCTCTTTTCTTGTAATAATGAATAAAAATAATGTATGCGAGGTGTTTCTTATGAATGAAGGTGTTTGGTATTTTTAAGGCTCGAAAATTGGATGAAAATCGCATCAAAATTTCAATTGAAGAAGAATTCTAGCAAAAATAGGTGCCAGTGGTGCCTAGGCGCTATGAACATAACGCCTAGGCACCTGCTTTCAGTAGAAATTTTCAATAAGTCCATAGCGCCTCGGCATTTTGCTTTCAGTAGAAATTTTCAACAATGTAGCGCTTGGGCATTGAGTAGATAGCGCCTAGGTGCTTGTAATTTTTGCATATGTTCAATTTGATCCCCAAATATGATTCTTGATTCTTTTAAGTCATTCTCTTGAATTTTGCTCATTTAATTTCTAATTGCCTCCAATTGAATCCACAATATCTTCAATCTTCATTTTGTTTAGAATCAATTATTGCAAAGTTGCAATTAGGTTATCGAACTCTGGATTTCACAATTGTTTCTCCCTTTTTCGCTATTTTTCTCTTATTTATATTCCAATTCCACTTTCAATCATCGAAACCTAATAAACAAAATATAAAATAAATTAGATCATAATTAATCAAATGAAATTCGAAATATCTATACTTAAAGACCTAGATAAATGTTTAAAATACATTTACTTAGGGCTAAACAAAACTCTTGAACTGAACCGAACTGAACCGAACCAAGCGGTTCTTTTTAAATTAAATACCTGAATGAGTATCTGAACCGAGAATCGACGGGGTTCAGTTCGGTTCTCGGTTCTAGACCAAGAATATCCATAATTTTTATATCTTAAATAAGTCAAATTATTTTATTTTTTTCTATATAAATTTGCTAACTAATTAGTTTAGCTCAAACCTAAAATATAATTTTCCTATTTCTAATTTGTAGCCCAAATTAATCAAATCGACCTAAATTTTACTCAAATCTCTTATTTTACTGTAGTGCCATTTCTGTTTGGAGAAATCAAATTTGAAGCATCTCTTTATTATTGTGAGCTCTCTATCTTCCTCTTCCTATGATTTTAATTGTCAAATCTATGAGAATTCAACAAAGGCACACAAGATATCACGGGATTGGACTATGTTATTTTGTAACAGCTAAAATTGAACATATCATTAGTTGAATTAATGTGGCGTTGTTGTAAATATCAAAAAAATTAATTATTATACGGAACCCCAGAACCGAACCGAACCGAGTCTGAACGGTTCCATAATTAAATTTGGATATGACGATTCCATTTACTAAATGCCTGAAAATTCGGGTTCGGTTCAGTACCATGTCCAGTGCTACATTTATCAAATACTTCATTTTTTTGGTGGCTGTTGAGGTTAACAAATGTGAGAAAGAAATTCAAAATGAAAACCACCATTTTGAAAATCATGGAGCATAAAATAACTGCAATTTTGTGTTTATTGATTATCTCTATATAAATATTTTCTTTTCTTTTCTTTTTTACATCGCATTTACTTGACATAGATTTTTCTTCTGGAAAGTACAAAGTATTTGTCAGAATAGTACTAGCAATCATTGCTATAAATAATTTATACACATCGACTGGTACATCTTTTTTCATAATGCAGGTACAACTGAAACCAAATAACATTCAACATTGTTAAACAGTGAACAAATATCTCTATCCACATTGAAACTAACATATGCATGGACAAACAATCAAGCAATACCATAGAAATATATGGGTTAAATGTTGTTAGGTTCGAGCCATTGTATGACTATGGAAACTACTTAGGTTTTGAACTTCGGGAATTCTCCACCGACATGAAAGGACAATATGATACTCTATTACTTGACATAGATTTTCAATCAAAGGATCAAAGATTAACACGCTGGCATGAAATAGCACCAGAAACAGTAGGACCAGGGACATAGCCAGGATCTAAACTCAAGGGGGGCGAAAATACGGGGGGTGGAGCCCGCCCCCGAAAATGTTTTTTAACTAAGAGGATTGAAAACGACGATTTTGAGTACTAAAATAGGCAAGTTAAATTGATTGACCAAAAAGACAATCAGTTTGTCGATACAAAAACAATATGTCCATCTATGTGTCTAACGTTATACAAATTGAAAATATGAACGTTAGATAGACATCAAAAAGATAAAAAGTAAACTGTGTTAGCCCAAGAATAACCAAC
>CAIGRT010110499.1:0-10763 GCA_903798405.1 Fraxinus platypoda | reverse complement strand
TTTTATCAATGTTCTAGAAATTTTTTCAGGGGGCGTTGAGGAGGCTGTAGTAGGTTAGGTTGCTATCGAAGGTGATGGTGTGTAATGGGTGGAGATAAATCACGAAGAAATTTTGGAGAGCGATCCAACTTGGGGTTTTGACGAACACGCAGAAAATTTTCATTTTCTTTTTGAAGGGGCTCGGGTTAGGTTGGATTGAGTGGGATGGGGTGGGGTATATTATGTTTCTGAAGGGAGGCGAATGGAGTGTGGTGGGGATGGGGTGGGGGTATAGGTGGATGTACCTAGGTGTTGATAAAATAATTAGTGGTACCTGATTCTTGAAATTGAAAGTTAAAAAAGTAGTTTTTGAGATAATTTTTTCATGATTGTTTCTTGTGTATATTACACATACCACATTCTTTCCTTTAAAAAAAAATCTTATTTTACTTTTAATACTTTATTACTAAATACTAAGTTTATTTAATCATTCACATACTTCACCCTCTTCCTAACATCCCACCCACAAATCGTTGGTGGTGACTGATAAGTATATTTTGTACAGTTATCTAGGTCATTAAATTAGAGCATTTGTTAGTGATTTGGATGAGTTATAGCTTAATTTTGTGTTAATTATGTTTTTTAGGTTGAACTCAATGCAAAACGTGTGAAAACGAAAGAAATTCAAAGTTTGGGGGACCAAAATGTAAACACTTAATAGTTGATTCGGACTACAAAAAGATGATTGAAGATGATATATGATCAATTGGATGCAATTTGAGGTAAAATGAGCGAAATATAGTGGAAATATTCTCACAAATCAATTTCTAACCGAAAAAGTTCCATTTTTAGCCTCAACTTGAGACCCATTTTTCCGATAGTATTTCTAAAAGAATTGTAACCCTTTGAATTATCTTTCCAATAAATTTTGAATCACCTTAATCGGGTATCTATAGAAAATGTTATGGCCAAAATATTGAAAACTATAAAGGGACGAATCGAAACGAACCTGCGCGCGCAATACCTTTTTTTTTCCCAACCCGAGAGCCATTTGGTTCAACGGTGCGTGCGCGGTGGCTATGCATGTGTGCGCATGGGGGCCATTTATAGGTTTGAACGGTCCAACTTCTTAATTTGATCCAAATTCTTATGAAAATCAAATTCAACCTAAATACCTACAAAGGGACGGTCAGAACGAGACAACATATCAAAACCCTGTTTTTCATTACAAGAATGAGGCTAGCACAAAATTCAAAGGCAATTAATATAAAAGATTGAAGATTCAAAGTTTAGGTTGAAGATTAACGAAGAAGAAATTGATTTTTCACTTTCCAATCATTGTTTTTCATTTCGAGTAATTTTTTTCAAATCTTTTTGTGTAATTTACATAACAACATGCTAGTCTATTTTTTTTCATGTATTGGATGCAGATGAGATATTTTATTATTTATTTTTAATTTAAAACAAGTAGTTAGTTAAATTCTTGTTTTTCTTGATTAATCTTGCATGCGTAATTTTATTATTTGATTGCTTGGTCACCAATTGAATATATAGTTGCTTGTTGTAGTGTTGGAAGACTTACAATAGGTCTAGAACACTGCTTGATTAACATACGTGCAATAAATATTAGGAATAATATTTATCACGTGTGCAATCTTTGAGATAATTATGAAATTGCATTCATTGGAATAGGGATGGCAATGGGGCGGGGTGGCCCTCCCCGCCCCGCTAAGAAATTCCTCACCCCTTCCCTGCCCTGTTACCCGTTTAAGTCGGGGCGGGGCGGGGAGGGGCCTTTCCCCGTTTATTCCCCGTTTAAATTTTTTTTTTTTTTTTTTTTTTTTTTTTTTTTTTTTTTTTTTTTTCCCTTTTTTTTTTGTTTTTGGCCTTTTTTTTTTTTTGCTGGCGTGGTGGTTACTGGGGATGAGTTGAGTTGTCTTTATGGCTGGTTGGATTATAGTGTTTGAGCTACATGTTCNAATTTATTTTTATTGTCCATATTCATTAGATTTAGACAAATAATTTTAGTTGCTATTTTCTATTAGAACTAATGAAAATTTTCATTTAAAATATCGAATTCTAAAAAAAAAAAAAAAAAATTTTTTTTTTTTAAAGGGGCGGGGCGGGGACCCCGTTACCCGTCCCCCACCCGGGGGCAAAATTCCTCGCCCCATTCGGGGCGGAGCCCCGCGAGTATCGGGTTTGTGGGGGTTTTTTTGCCATCCCTACATTGGAATTCGGATTATGAATAGATTCGGGTCGTGACTATAATAGATTTAATTTATTTTGAAAAAAGAGAATTAATTACGATAAAATTATTGATTGTCAAGAATGCATGAATGATACTAACTAAGTAATTGAGAATCGAAATACATAATAATATGTGGATTCGTAATCCAATACACTCATTCCATATAAATACAAAATTCGAATTTTACAAGTTTTCGTAAATTAATTTAGAATAGTTATCAACCATAAATCTCTTTTGTTGGCTCACTTTGAATTTGATTAGAAACTAGTACGCTTGATTGAATTTTATTCTTTGTGGGATGATACACGTACTCATCACGTATTGTTTGTCAACGATCTCGTACGCTTGAGGGTTTTGCACGAACGGCGATCCCCACTTCAAATCGCTAACCACATGGAGTGAAGCTTTTCACTTTTTATTATTTTTTCTAAGTCAATGGTTTTCCTTTCTATTCAAGAGAAATTAGGCAGAATCATGACTTTATTTTTTTAATACTCTGTCAATTAACATTTTTGTTTTTGAAAAGTCAAGCAAAATATTTAATTTTACACTTTAGTCTCTGATATAGATTCTTATTTACCATAAATCTTTTGTTTACCTACCTAATTTTATGGCATACTGCACGAGAATCATCCCCATTTCATACAGTGTTCAGACAAAATTACTAGTAACTTTTTAAGAGGAATAATATATGATTTCACGAAATGCATGGTTAATAAATAGATAATAATTGTGAAAAATATGGTTAAAATTGATGTTTGACTTTGACTGAATAGAAATAAATAAATTTTAAAATTTTACACGAACAAATAAAACTAGAATCAAATCCAAGAAAATTCTTGAAGATGTAATATTCTTTGATGACCTTACCACCATAAACCCCAATTATCCCAAACATCAATTACATGTGATGTGATTGTGACAATTCTCTCTGGTATTATCGCGGTCTCTATTGAGTGGCATGCTACTTTTCTCTCCCCTTATTATATGGCCAAATATCTAACTTATGATGATGTTGTTCGATAGAAAAATTTCATGTGACCGTATTAGTATCTTGTGACTTTTGCAGGGTGGCTGTAAATGCCTCAATTCTAAGTACATTTGACTCGTATCAGTATCTCATCGAGTATGTGACCTCCATTCATGTGATCTCTATTTATCAATGTAATGTGAACATATATGCTAACCTTCGTGCATTTGAGCACTCTAGAAACTTCAGATAACCAGTTATAGAGATGGAATACTAAGATCACTATTATAGAGTTGTTTTGGTGACAAAAAATAACTAATGTGTTGTGAATTTTTTTCCTATAAATTCTATGAGCTATTTGAATATTTACATTGTTATTTTTTTTAATTATATTTACTATTTAAAAAATAAATTTTTTTTTTTTTTTTAACTAACGGGTTAAAAATGAAAAGACAACAAATCCACTTAATGGCCCATCCACAAGCAACGCCATTGCGCTAGCCGGCTTCGCAAGTTGGCCTCTTCTATCATATCACGTTCTTCTTCGATCTTGTTCTTGTGCTTCTTCATTTAGTGTATATTGTCTATGGGACATTCTTTTGAGAATATCTCAAATGGGCCCTTTAAATTAATTTGTATATTGAATATATTCTGGCCCTAACTACGTCCACAAAATTGTATAATTTGGTTGCCTTAAAAAAAGGAAAAATTATCATTTGACTTTCTCGTCATGATTAAAAAATTAAGGAATTCATACCGTTGAAATCCTTGAATTATTCTCCATCACATGTCATATCATAATATTTGAAAACTTCACTCGACACGAATTGTCTCAGATAGGGTCTAAAATTCCAATCAATCTCCAAAAATTCACAAATCAAACCAAATATGTACAAACACACAATTTCAACCTCAAAAACATTGTTTGGATAGAAAATCATCTCATTGTAATATTTTCTAAAAATTGCACTCAAGTCTCTGAAGTTTGTAAAATTACAAATGTCTTCAAACTTACGAATATTATTGCATTAATATCTCTAAACGTGAAATATCATCTCATTATTTTCCTAAAAATAATACCTCAAGTTTGAAAAATAATAAAAATGAAACTTTTTCTAAGCTGCAGTTATTACTTACCCCGAAAACACTCATAGTAATACTAATAAACTTTAATTTCACCATTCATCCAATTAAAGATTATTTTCCAAAATCTTCATTTTTGGCCCCTTGGGAATACATACCTTAGGTGGAAAAGTAGGGCCTTCATAGATTATATTCGTTTCTTGTTTGAAGACGAGAGATGGATAGGCTTTCACTTGAAAGGGGTTAAGATAATACAATACTTCGTTCATAAGGGAGATTGTTGGGTACGTGCAAACAAAGTAAGTACCATATCAGTTAAACATTGGGTAGATGATTGATTTATAAAGAGTTGGATTACTACTAATAGATTAAGCTTTGAGATGAAACTCGATTCAGGAGCAAGTGTGCGGTTATATTTAATGTGCAATATTGAAATGGTGCTACTTTAACAAACATATTTTTGTTAATTGTTTCAAACTTCTTCTATATGCATGGTACGTGGAATATAGTTGGCCATTGGATCTATGACTCCAAAACTTCATTTTATCAAACACCCAAAAGGGGCTATAGTTGTTCACTTTAGAAGCTTTCTTCTAACGATTTCTAGTCGATATGTCACGAAATCATGAAGCGAGCTCATTCTATTCAATATCTATATGAAAAGAAAAAGATCGAAGTTGAGTAGTGAAACTTCCTTTTCCACATGCGTTTGCTGGTTCACTGGACTTGATTATAATTAGTTGAACATATTTGTTGGTGTATCTTCTCCTCTCCCTGGTCTTCGTCTCTCTTAGAAATTAGGTTTTTGCACCCTATCAGTTTTTCTCTGTAAAAATGTAAAGATTCATTTCTTGTTTTCTGTACTACTTTTGATACACGGATTATGAGAAGACTGAGGTTTTTCTACTTGTGTCTGAAACAAGAGTGATTTTTTATTTTTATTTTTTCGGTAATTTGTACATCACTATCGAAGGAGAATAAAAGTGTGCTAGTGCTCGCCCCTAATCCTTTGGTAGATGCTCAAACGGGGATGTGAACCTATTTTGGATAAATTTTAGGCAAATTGGTGGTCATTTTCATTTCCTACACTATCGTGGTTGATGTCATGATCTAAACTTTTTTACTACTACATCACGCTTGAGTCAAGTAGAGATTTTATCTTGGTCTTATTTATTTATTGACATTAACTATGACTTGTTGCCATATCAAGTTGGTGAACCCAGTGTTGAGAATTATAAATCTTAATTTTATTTTAGCGAGAACCATCAATTCAAAGAAAGAAAACTAAACATGCAAGAAGACGCAAGATTTATAAAAGTTCGTCTCAATGTGAGACTATGTCCTCTCCTACCGTTACAATAATTTACTATATGAAAAGAAGATTTACGAGAGAAAATCTCACTCCTATTTTCCCTGGCCCCCTTTCTCTCCTTTTGATAATAATAATGTAAGTCTAATGATGGTTCCCTATTTATAAGATAAATTAGGGCAGAATCGAATTTTACAAGGATTCCAATTTCTTAATAGAATTTTACAATAATATAAATTTCTAAACAGTCATTAATGAAATTTTAATCCGAGATTAGTCCCGCGAAGTGACAATAATTAGACTCCACGACTTAACACCCAACATGTTACGGATATATTAGTTAGGATCAGTAGTTGAATGTGTAATAATGCACGCCGTAAAAAGTAACAATTGTTGTAGTGAAGCATGTTTAGGAGTTATTTATAATCGGGCTTAAGTATAAATATATAAAAATGGATGGTGAAAAAATGGATGCTATTTGTAAGTCTCACGAAATATGTGTGAATAAAAAATTGTTTGACGGATTATAAATAGTAGCAAAACAGGTTGATCTAAGTTGGAGCACCTAGAATGTACTTTCTGAACTTTTGTTTAGCCAAGCTCAAGCAAAGTATAACACATGCAAGCTACTTTGAACACATAGAAATCCTCTTGAATAACTCAAATGAAATGTGAAGGGAGCGGGTAGGGCAGAATCAATTATACATATGCAAAGACAAAGTCATCGTGCCACTATATAAACAATCCAAAACAAGAAGTTAAATTCCAAAAATAAAAAAACATATATTGCATTTATTTGTATGTTACCAAATGTAACATATAGTTAACTAATATTAATTAATATTTATGCAATTGAGACTAATTTATTAAAATGCCTAAATATTTATGGACATGAATGGTGTCTATGGTGCAACACACTATAAACATGTTAACACCTGAGGGGTGACAAAAGCCCCTTAGGATGCGCCTAATTTAATTCCATCCAATTCAAGTACACACACTATGTGTGTTTATGTGTGGAAAAAATATATAAATAATAATTAATGCACGCCTTGTCTACTCTTATTCTCTCTTTATGCTTTGCAAAGTTGGACATTCCAAAATAATACTAGTCAATAATGGAGTGGGGGGTAGGGTAGGGTGGGTTGGGTTGGGTCATTAAAAAACTTACAAGCATACTATCAGCTGCAGCTTTCCTTCATGCATGCCATTCTCTTCCAACGGCACAAAGACAAAATATGATATTGAAAGATAGAGAGAGAAAGAGGAGAGAGAGAGAGAATGTTTGTTGTTTTTGCATTTATCAAGGTGATAGAGGAATGTTTTAGATATTCTTATTTAATTTCGCTATCATAGTACTATTATAGTTTCAATCAAAGAATCATAACCTCCTAAGATTATTCCCACTTCTAATGCTTGTCCTTTTTTCCCTCTTCCCTCCAAACACAAGATTCCAAGGTCGAAACCAACTAAGGAAAAAAAAAATATATAAGTTGTGAGAAAAAAAAGTTAAATTTCTTGAGAAGTTGGGAAAAAAAAGTGTTAAAAGTTGATGTGCAAAGAGGGCCTATGTAGACAATTAGACAGAGCATCAACCCGACCTATTATTCCTCCAAACACACCCTTCCATGAGCTAGTTTTAATCTCATTTTGGACTTTTTCTAATGCTTTTTTCTTCTTTAGCTCCACTTTGGCCATACACTAAAACAAAGTACTTCTTAGATTGGCTACTTAACCCTTTCCTCTTGGATTTTATGCTATACTTGCCGATTCTCCCTTCTTTTTTTCGCTCCTTTATTTGTAATAAACGAAAGCAAAAGGACGATTTTAACCATGCTGACGCTCTCTATATTCATATATATATATAGAGAGAGAGAGAGAGACAGAGAGCCATGCAGCTTGTTAAATTCATCTAGAGACATAAGTTCTTAATTTCTCAGAACAAATGCTTAAGGAAACTGATCATAGTCCACTTTCCTCCATTGCCTTGTTGCAAGAGAGGTTTAGGCAATTGGAAAAAATGAAGGAAATGAGACAGGAGAAAGCTCTCTTGAGAATATTGTCCGAATCCGAAAGACGTTACAGTCCACCCATCATGCATTACGAGCCCGTATATAAATCGTGTGTTAGCTCAGAACACATCGCTCCTAAGCCGGATTGCCAACTTTCTCTCTCCCTCTTCCCGGATACACAGATCAAGTCCCCGAGTTTCCGGGGAGCTGAGGTCCCGCGTGGCACCATTTCTTGGCTCGTTGACGCGCCCTCGGTTTGTTCTTCGTCAATCAAGATCGATAATTCCGACTCTGATGTTGATACATCTCTACATCTGTAAAAGGACATCAACTTTTGATGCTACGCAAATTATGAGAACTTACTCAATATAGTAGTATTGTTACTTTTCGCGTCGAGTTTATCGTATGAAACCTGATTTTCCAATGCATCACTTTTGTTACATGATCAACATTCTTAGATATTAGTTAATTAATGTTCTAATTATGGTAACCTAGATCAATAATAATAAGTTACCTATTATTTTGATTTAATGTAGAATCCATTACAAAACTTTCTTTTTTTGGTTCATTCATTTCAAAGAAAAATATAACATGGATCATTATATATAATACATAATTACGGGAACTTATTTTTCCGTTAATAAGAAATTAAAAAACTCGATCGAGTCACGAGAGAATTATTAGAGTCTCACATTGGCTGGTGATATTTACACGATCCACTTAATAAGGTGAGTGCAATCCTCCCTTAACAAGTCGATTTTGTTAGATTGAGTCAGACCCAACATCATTTTTAATGAGAATTGATGTATTAAATTGGGGTTTTCCATAAATTGAGGATCGTTATTATAGATTTTTTCCAAATATAAATAATTAATATTATACATTAGTTAACAATTAATGTGTGAAAAAATGTTTATCATAATGATTTTTTTTTTTTTTTCTCGAGGGAGCGGGGGATAAAAATTTCAAAATCAGGCATCCTGGCCCATCGCCATTTTCATGGGAAGCATAACCTTTAACTTCAATGTTTCCTCCACATATATACTCCATAATTCCAAGTTTGAATCTTTTTGATTGAGGGACCAACTGGCTAAACCTAAACCATCATTCTCTAATTATTAGACTGGGCGCCATAATATTTTTGAAAACTTACCGTGGAAAGTTAGTTGGTCTCCACCTTCTATAGTTGAACACGATATATAAATAAGTACATATGATTCATGTTTAAAAGTTTTAAACTTTTAGACAAAATGATGAATGTATTAGGCAAAATACATAGATTTAAGTTTTTGTGTTCAAATGTGAATCGCAAGTACACGATAACGCTGACAAATAATAAAGTGTAAGAGTAGAGCGCCAATCTCACACGGAAATTGTGTTATCTAGTATTGAAGTCAATTAAGTAAACTTTATACGAATAAGCAAAATTCATGTATTGGTTGGTAATATTCACTCCCATTGTTGATTAATGTCCGTAGATTATCCCGTGGAGTCGAACATATTATCATGTATCGATTCATTGCATGTCTACAAGGATTAAGAACACACAATAATACGTTAACAACTATCAAAAATCAATTAATGACCAGCATACCATAGCTGTATTTCTTCATCCAGAATCTATGATATGTGTGATTACTGATTAGAGCTAAATTACATATTTCATCTCTTGGTATCAATACACTTCTCAAATCAATCAAATTATTGACCAAATAACAAGATAGCAATAACATCAATTTTTGATGTCTAATCTCATGGGAACACCTCGAACAAGAGTGCGGATCCACTTTAAAGTTTTTAAAGAGGCTTGATTATTAGGATCTTTGATTATGGGGTAGGTCGAACCATATGGTCCAGTCGGTTAGAACGGCTAAAAAGCAATCGTTATATGAAAATATTATCACGAATAAACTGAAGAAATGTTCACCGATGACATCAGCACCTCGCATAACAATCAATCAAAGATAGGCAAGTGTCACTTTTGACATAAGCATTATCGTGCCCACCAATGAGGTGAAAGTAATGGTTTCCTAGGCTGTAGGCAATTACGACTTAGACCACAAGCCAACACTGTAGCTTGTTAAGGTAGAGTGTGGAAAGCTCCTCTTGTAAGGCCTATATATATATAGGGGTAAAGACCCTAGTGAAAGGTTGAGCTAAGCATTTTTTCTGTAACACATTACAATCTGTTCAATGAAAATTGTTCTTCTTTTTACAATATTTAAACAATTAAACACATTTTCCCACTAAATTTCTCTTAAAGTTGATCTATAATTAATGTCACGTCAATTTTAGTCATCAACATCAATAACAAACATGTAATCACAATTTCATAAGTGAAAAACGAAATATTAGAATTGATGCATCTCGTTATAATAAGTAGACACTTAATATATTGGGTTAAATATCCTAATTATCGCTGAACTTTTTCAAATGTGTCTCTGTACTTTTAAAATTCTTCGTGTAAAAGTTTAATAGCAACTAAAAAATATTAAAAAAAGTAATTAGACAACTCGAAAAACTTTTAAATTTCAATGACAATTGAGAAAGTTTAGTGGGAATTAGGATATATTTGACCAACTCATGTTCAAATTGTACAGATAATATTAAACAATAAGAACTTCACTCAAATTGAGAAAAGGGGAACGAAATAATGAAGAGACTATGAATCTTGGAGTTCTAATTCTCAACCCGAGTGTAATTTCTAGGATCTTGGTTGTTTGCAGTTGTTTTGAGTTATGGATTTCAAGAAGTTATTTTGGGGATGAATTCTCATTGCATGCATACAAAAAGCATAGCAATCTTTTGTATTAAATATCTGTTTGAGCTCCATTTTTTTTAGAAAAGATTTTACAAAAAGTGAATTTTTTTGAAGAATGTGTTCTTCAAAAGTAAGGAAATCAGCCATATTTACGAGTTTAAGAGTTTAAACTTCATGAACCATATTTATGTTAGAAATCAGCCACAAAACTATCAATTGACGTGCAGTTGTTAATAGTCAGTTCGACTTGATATCTAGCTATCTTTTATGGGAAAAAAAAAAAAAATCATAAATCAGGTATATAGTTTACACCAATTCACAATTAGGCTTATAGTTTGAAAATTCAAAATTCATGAATTTATATTATTAATTAAATATATTTATTAATTAAATATAAT
>CAIGRT010110478.1:0-15892 GCA_903798405.1 Fraxinus platypoda | reverse complement strand
AAGCATGAAACATAGTGTAGAAAATGTTATAATATGATGAAGTTTCGAATTTTACCGATCTTCATGTAAAAATTCAAATTTACATCCAAACTTCAAAACCTCATAACTTCTCCGTTTTAACTCCAAAATTTAAGTTCTTTTTATGGTTGTAAAGCTCATTAAAAATACTTTTTTAACAATACTAATTTTACTGCATAATTATTAATGTATAGAAATCAGTAAATTATTAAAAGATGTCAGTAAAGACCACATAAGGTTTCAAAACTTTACATATACAATTGATATCCCAATTGTATCATGTAATGTCATATTTAAGCATGTATTACAGCAAGGAATTCAACCTTATGGCTCTGATACCAATGAGGTAATTCGAAACATACTTTAACATGAATTTCGGGTCAATATGCTTACTTGAAATGATGAATTCCAAGATATTTTGAATGGTTGAATCACCTTACTTTTCAAAACTCCAAATCTGCAATTTTCTTACAATCCAATGATCTCAATCCCAATTAAAATGGAATGGAATTATTAACCACAAGCTAAATGCCAATTTTTGTGAGTTTTTATGCCAAAATAGTGGTTCTAGGTACTTTTTAATTTTGAGGATATTTTCCATACGAATTTCTACCATTTTCTACCATCTTTTTACTCTCCATTAAGTGCAAGACAAATTTATGGGAGTTATTTATAAGTTTGAAAGTTGGTGGGAGTTGAGAGAAGTTATGAATTTGAGTTCTATTCAAATCACTCCCTCCAATTCATTTTAATAACTTGTGTGTCGGGTCAACCCACATGGACGATCCGTGACCCATATTTTCTAACAATAACAATATTAAAATAGAGCATATGTTACAACAATTTCATAAAATTACCTACACTATAACATTATTTATCAGTGAGAGTTACAATCATTTAAAAAAAATTTACATGCATGTGAACAATTTACATAAAGTGTATTACTGTATTTTTCTTTAAGCGTGAGTTTAAGTTTTAATATTACAAAATTTAACAAAAATCAATATTTTGTTCCGATGTGTAAATTGCCTAATTAGGCTATTCCTATATTTATTTTCTAAAACTCAAAATTAGGTATTTGTAATTTAATTTTACAAATCAGGTATTAATTAAACTTAACACTAAAATAATTCCTCCCCCCACTCTCCCCCTCTCTAACGATACATTTTTCCACCACCTCTAACCTTTCGTCCCTCCCTCCCTCCCCATTCCATCTCTCTATCGATATTAAACCCACACATCACCATCGCCACAGCCATGTTGCATATTTGTTTTCAAATTTCTCCATCGGTTAACCATCACCACTGGAGTTGAAAATGAACGAAGCCACCACCATGTTGCAAATGTGATTTTTATTTTTATTTTTGTGATTTGGTAGGTATATAATTCGGTATATGGTGGTTTTGTGATGGTTCATAACGGTGGTGATTGGTTAGTTGATGGTTTGTGGGAGACGTTGGTGGTGGTAACGTTGGTGGTGGTAGCTATGGTAGTGGCGGTGGCATGAAGGTATATATGTTTTTTACTCATAATTAGTCGTTTCACGGAATTCCCTAGGAGAATGCCTTGCAATCTTTGCTCAAAGTTAGTATAGAAACTATGTGCGCGTGCGTGCGTGCGTGCGTGCGTATGTTGTTGTTTGTAGCATTCTTTTACTGCAAACAGAGAGAAATACGGTTTGATTGTTTGTTTGTTAGTTGGACGATCATTTCCCATTGTAGTTAACGATTTTAATAGAAAAAAATAGTCATGTTTATTTATTTTGATTGACATTATACCCCGTCGATCCATCTGTTAAAAACAAGTATAAAGTTACTTTTTGAATAATTTTATAGAATAAAAATTAAAATAACTATTTACTTATTTCTAAGTTTTGACTCATCAAAACAAATATAAACTTACAAGATTAAAATGAAATTATTTAGTAAAATTATGTAAACTAGAACATAATTATAATATTTGCAATGTTAAATAGTAAATTATTAATAAAAATGGACTAGAAATTTATTCAACATTAACATTTTATTATTTGCATAGAAGTTTTCCTGATTTTGTGGCGGGAATAAAATCTCTCCTTTACGATGATGATAACCTAACTTTTGCATATCATTTATCTCTCTCTCTCATCATAAATTCTCCGTTGATTTAGCGGCCTCTGCCGGCTGCGATCAATCCCGAGGTATTTCCGATCGATCCATTCTTAAAGATATACCTAGCTGTTGCTCACAGGAAATTTTGAAACAATTATGATCAATGGATGTCGGTGAATGATTATTAATCATATTCGTGAACAAACTTGTATGTCTCGTTTAACATTCAATTTCAATTGCCTTCTTGTTACATAATGTTTTTGTATATGTTGTACGCATGCATATATGAAATTATATTTTGTGGGTATGAGCAATTGGATCATCAATATACCCTTTGTAACTTCAGCTCTATCATTTTCATTTCATGGTTCTTGCTACATTATCCTAACTTGAGCGTGCAATTTATGTTACGTTAATTTTCATGCATACTTCTTTTGTTTATTTTTCTGGCAGAGGCAGTGATATATGCGGACCCCTAGTTTATTATTGTAGAACTGATATTACTTATTTTTTATTTTACTTTTGGATGGTTTCTACTGTTTTCTTTATAATATTTTTATGGCCCTTGTTAATAGTGCAAGCTTTTTGAGCATTGGTTTTTGGCATTATAATAATATCACAGCTTTTGCCCTCAGTTCACTGTTAGCCACCTCCCTGGGAATTGAATTAATTATTTTGAATATGTTGGTTTTTGGTTTCTTGAATTTCTGCTGCTCTAGATTTCCACTCCGAGGGTTTGTATCACTTCTAAGCCGCTTTGTCAAGACTCGAGAAGCTACTTCCAGTCGTCCACAATTACTAAGATTTTCTTCTTAACATTCTAGTATTTTGCATCTAATAAAAGAATGAAAGTAGTAATATTTTATTTTCCAATGCCTGTGTTAATCAGAGATCTATAACAAGTTCTTGTTAAAATATCGTGAATCAAAGGAATCTAAAATAGTAATAGTTACATTTTTAAATTAGTCTTAAGCTTGGGGTTCTCCTATTTGCTTTTGAGTTGTGCATTGATATTCAAGACAAGTGTCAAACGGTTAACGTTACTCTGGTTATATTGTTCTATATGATGGAATTATCATAGGAACAGAACTACAGAAGTTAAAAAAAAAAATAAAAAAAATAAAAAATATTATGTACGGATGTCAATTTCCTGAATAAAAGTTAGTCTCTTGGCATACAAATTCTATTCTGCAAAGGATTTTTTCGATAAATAGTGGATACAATGATTACTTACGCCTCAAATGCAGGCTTATGGAAAATAATGAACAGAATGGTTACTGTTTGACACACTTAGTGAGGCATGAAACTCAAGGTTGTACATTAATGCTATATATCTGTAAACTTAACTTTCCTTTTCTCGTTTTCTTCCAGGTTCTCTAATTCAACGTGTTGGGTTCTTGGGGTTTGGTTCCTAGAAAAAAAAAAAATGGCAGCTGGAAGTAGCAGTCAACAAAATTTTAGAAAAGCTGTTGGTGCTCTTAAAGACTCTACAATGGTTGGAATGGCCAAAGTCAACAGTGAGTTTAAGGTGATCTTATTCGAGCCATAAACTTGGTACATTTAGTTCCTTGATTTGAAGAAGTCTGAAAGCAGTCTTATGTGTTTCAGGGACTAGATGTTGCCATTCTTAAAGCCACAAACCACATTGAAGTATTGCCAAAGGAGAAGCACGTACGAAGTGAGTTAGAATTTCTGCCTTTGGCATGTGCAAAATCTAATAGCTTCGATGCTCATTGTTTCGTTGGTTATACAATATTAATTCTTGGAGATCGTACTAGCCAAGTATTTTAGTTGCTGGTTCAGTAAAGTGCAATTCAAGTTCCACTTTATTTTATGGCGTTCCTTTAAAAGTTATTTTCCAAATCAATTTATTCTCTGGAGTCTAAATATTTATGTATGCAGACTTATCTTCTTTATTTGTCAGAAATCTTGGATGCAGTTTCAGCTTCAAGACCTCGAGCAGATGTTGGTTATTGCATACATGCTCTTGCAAGGCGTCTTTCTAAAACCCGTACTTGGGCAGTATGATTCTCAGCTCCTTTATCTCGACTTCTTTAAGTTAAATAATTGCCAATGTGCTTTACAGATCTTGCAGACAACTGAGTTTTTACTTGTGACATTTGACAAATCGTAACACGATGTATGACAGGACAATTCCACGACTCATGTATTCTAATCGAGAATTTTCCTTTTATAATTCTGATAGGCTACCAGTGTTAACTATTGGGATCTTCCTTAGTAGAGGTGCAACTCACAAATTTTATCATTTACGACATTTGAAAATCATTTGTATTTCATGTTATGCTGTGACACATTTGTTTTGACAAGATTATGCTTTCTGAACAAGCCCAGCTACTACAGGTGTAAATTAATATCTTGTACCTTATGTGCAAACTATCTCTATAAGCATAAATCTTTGAAATGAATTTGACAAAAAAGTGTAAATCAGGTAAACCAAAAACAATGATTTGCAGATTACCCATAGCCTAAGAATACTTAGGAAGTTTTCCCTAGAAACTTTTCACTAGGAATAAATTCAATTTTCTGAATAACATTTATATCTTGCTCGGTGTAGATTTACATAGTAATGGTAGAATTTAAGTCATCTAGCCAATTGGCAATCATTTTCTGTTACTTTTCTTTCTAGTGATGTTTCTCAATCAATAGGTCTCTGAAAAGCCATTCACTTTTTGGGAAGCAAGAGAAAATCTTTATGAACTATGTTGACACGTCTGATGCTATATGAATAACAATTGATGCTATGAGATCAGAGTCAAGTGGCTCGACCTCTCTGATTTTACAGTGAATCATTTTGTGGCTTTTGTTCTCACTAACTTGGTGCTTTTGCTTATTATTGTTAGCACAACTACTCAAGTATGGTCGGATTGAGATATTTAAAGAGGCTCCTATATACCTATGTGATGGAGATCAAGATAGAGATAAACAAAGATAGAAATAAAGTATAGTTAGGATTTTAAAATTGAGTTTTATTTAACGTATGTTTATTTTATTTAGATTAGATTTGATTAATTTTGATATTTGATACAATCATAGTTTATTAGAATTTCATTTTCTTTTAGTTTCTTAGTTTATTTGCTCTATCAATTGAGGGTGTTATTCAATGTAATAAACAACTTGAATATATGAAAAAAGATTGATCTTCTCTTCTTGGACCCTTTCTTTTCTTGTTCTTTAACAAATTATGAAGAACAACAAGGAGTAGCAGCAACGCAGTAACAGAGACTTTTTGGGTTTCTTTCTTTCTTTTTCTTTTTTTTTTGGTGAAACTGAAAATATCAACTGATGAATAAACTAATTGCTTTTTTTTTTTTTTGAACTAACTAAAAAGAAACCGATGCTCAGACGAATTTGTTGTTTTTGTGCTGTTTTAAGGTTTTTGTGTATAAAGGTGGTTGTAAGGTTTTGACAGGCGGTGGAGGCCGACGGTGTGAATGGATTGGATGAAAAAGGTTGGGATCATATAATTTGGAGCTCCATGTCGATATTTGGTTAAAAGGAGATGTCATCTCACTTGGTCAGATCATATTCTTTGGGATGATTTGTAGCTTCAGTTGTTACATGATCAGTTTCATTATTTGGTTCATAAGAAGGATCACCTACCTTGGAATGAGTTCAGATATATGTTGCTGTCAAGGATACAATATCGACACTTAATCAAGATAAAAGATAGACCTCCTTAGAGTATGAAGTTCCAGTATACCTCACAGGAGTCGAATTCTCTCAGCCGGGAAGAAATGATAGAAATCAAGAAAGAGATAAACAAAGATAGAATTAAAATATAATTAGGATTTGAAAATAGAGTTTTATTTAGAGCGTGTTTATTTTTTTTAGATTAGAGTAATTTTGGTATTTGACACAATTATAGTTTATTAGAATTTCATTTTAACTTTTTAGTTTATTTGCTCTATCAATAGAGGGACATATTCAATATAATAAACAACCTGAATAAAGATTGATTTCTCTTTTCCCTCAATTTTTCTCTTCTTGGACCCTTTCTTGTTTTTTAACAAATTATACGCTCCTAAAGTTCACCTTGCCTGTTCTGAAATTGAAGCACAGGCTCTTAAAGTTTTCACGTTGAATGGCTTGAAAACTTTGGTTATGAAGCTGTTCTGTAATTATTAGAAGCAACGACATTTGTAGTTGCTCTGGAGTCATTCTTTATGTGAGAATGTTTGATGGTTCTGACTTGTATTTTTTTATCTTTCCATTATAGTTTAGTCAGACTTCTGGCCATTATTTGGTATTAGTTTTCACTTGATGATGATTAATTTAATACATATTTAGGGACCTGCAAAATAACTATTTTATTTCTTTTTTATCCTTATGTCAGCTTCTTTTTCTTTTTATCATCTTATGTCTTTACTATTGCCTTCAATGATTGAGCATTTGTCGTGATTCTCTTCAATTTTGCTAATCTTATGTAAACAATTGTTCAATTTTTACTCACTAGCGTCAGAAGTTAAACAAATGATAGGAGCCAACATGCTCTTGTTCTAGAGTTTCCTAACCATCTTTCAAATGGTGTTCACCTTTCTTTATATGTCTCTATACAAGAATAAAAAATTGTCTACTTACTCATAATCAGTGATTTTAAAATTTCTCTTGTATATTGTTTAATATATTCTCAGGTTGCAATAAAAACTTTAATCATTATGCATCGCGCATTAAGAGAAGTTGATCAATCGTTTCGTGAGGAACTGACTGGGTATAGCGGATGTAGAGGTCATGTGTTAAATTTGTCACATTTTAAGGATGATTCGAGCCCCAGTGGTAATCCTTATTCTTTAATTTATAGCAATCAGAAATCTGTACTATGGAGAACTGACCATTTGGGATTTCCTGTTGTTAAGCATGGGAGTATTCTACTTGGATACGTATATATGCTTTATATCTCGAGGAACGTCTGGAATGTTTCCGCATACTGAAATATGATTTCCAAAGAGATCACTCGGTATGTAATTCATCTTGGAATGCAATTATTGTATTATGAAATTTATTCTAATTTATGATGTTAGATTGTTTATTTATTTATTTTTTGTTGAGTTCAAAACTATCAAGGCAATGATTTCGCGTTTTTTTTTATTTGACTGCTATATGGTAAATTGGGTGAATTGGTGGCGAATCTAATTATTCCTCTGGATTATGATGTTTAATGCAGAAATTTTAGTTGTATGTTGTATTCTTCTTATTCTTCTATATTTTTATGACCTTGTTCCAGCAAAATCATTAACCAACTTTTTGAATTTTTTTCATTTCCTCTTACATGTTCTTTCTTATTTTAAAATTATAAAGAAGCCAATTTAGTCAGATCCATAAAACTGTACAGCAGTTAAATTAGTAATCGAAAAGGTATCCCTCACAAATCATGGACACACTTGGATATGCTTATTGGCAATACACCATCCTAATTGTGGTTGAAGATAATATTGAAGTAGTATTATATGATCTAACAGACAAAATATAGTGTTTGTCTGCTCTCAATGTTGCTCTTTGTAGGTACTTATTCAACTGGTGACTGCACAAAAGTGGTTTTTTATGTATTATTGCTCAATCTATTGGGCCTAAAGGAATGTAATATTCCAGATTTACCACATGCCATCATGGATGGCACATGTCTTGAGATGTGTGAATTGAATGCATTGTATCATTTCACCCTTTTTTTTACTATCTATGCAACTATTCACGAGTATTGAATGGGTTGTTGAGTATTCATTCGACTTCTTTACTATGTGGTAACAATCTGTTCCTTACAGAAAACAAAGAGGCTTGACACACCAGATTTGCTTGAGCAGTTACCTTCTTTGCAACGCCTTCTTTTTCGCTTGCTTGCTTGCCAGGTATTGCATCGTCAATTTCTTGATCACTTATTTATATATTTGTATTAATGCCTAAATATTTTCACTACTCATTTGTTCAAGTGAGTTAACATAGTTTTATTTCTTTGGTGAATGATGGTCATGTGCCATTGTACAGCCAGTTGGAGTTGCTCGATATAATTTCTTGATCCAGTATGCACTATCAATTGTAAGCAATCACTTATGATTTTTCCCTCTAGATTCTCTTTTCATCAATATTCTTAACTTTATTTTGTTCAAATTTATTCTTTCTGATGTTCTCAGGTTGCGGCTGAAAGTGTTAGGCTTTATGTAGCAATAACTGATGGAGTTCTTAATTTGGTCGACAAGGTACAAATTAGTTTTGTATATTTCCTTTTATTTCCATAGAGTACAGATATTTAAAGAATTACTGACTTTTGTCCTTCAACAGTTCTTTGAGATGCATCGTCATGATGCTGTCAAAGCGCTTGAAATTTATAAGAAGTCTGGGGATCAGGTATGTGTCACATCTTTCTTTCTAATGCCCATGTAGACTAAATTTCACACTATATGCCTTGCATAACGTGGGACACATTTTACTGTAGGCGGAGAGACTATCTGAGTTCTTTGAGATCTGCAGGGGCCTTGACTTTGGACAAGGGCAGAAATACGTCAAAATTGAGCAGGTTCTAAACCATGTTCCTGGATTATCACTAATTTGTTTCTTCAAATCCTGAAGTTTTTTCTTAACTACAGTATTTTTTGGTTGTCACACCATTCTTTACTTGGATGTCAAACTTCAGCCCCCTGCATCATTTATAAAAGCCATGGAAGAATATGTAATGGAAGCCCCACAAACTTTGATGCTTCCCTGGAGAACGGTATGTGCATGTACTGAATTTAGGCAAAGCCTGTAAATACTTCCAATGAAATAATTTCTTTTTTCCATCATTTTCTTTTCCAAATACAGTGTATAAGCTCGAACTGCTTCTGAAATAAATATAATAGAACTTTTTAAGTTTCCTTCTTCCCTTTCACCCCTTCTTATATTTAGGCAAAGCCTGGAAACATTAGCAGCCAATGAATCACCCTTGTTTCTTGATGTGAGTGTGAAACATCTCTAGCATAGCTTATATATCTCCTTGGGTGTTCAGAATAACGATGATAAAAGTACTACTCCGAAAGCAATTGCTTTTCCTGAAGCCAATTTGGAGACTGATCCTAAACTTCTCGTTGACACTGAAGAAGCTCATCCATCTGTCGATTCTCCAGAGATTTCAAAGACTGATAAGAGTGAAGCTGCAGCTACACCTTTGATTCCTGATCTATTGGTAGTGTTTTCCTTATTTATGGAATCCTTTTAGAGCAAAATACTGATGCATGCCTTGTAATTTATCCTCATCGAACAGAGCTGGGATGAGCCATGCCAAGAAGCATCTGAGCCGGATGATAACATTTCCCTTGCCCTTTCGACTATTACAACTGGTGAATCTTGTTTTCTATTATTAACAACTAACATCACTTAAGAGGTGTTCAGGTCTGTGATTTATTTTTGCAATTGTGTTTAGAAGAGCTGTCCAATGCTGCAGTCAGCTCTGATCCCTCGAGTGAGCCTACTGGTTGGGAGCTTGCACTAACTATGGCACCAGGTTCTAATTTTGCAGCTGTAACAACGACTAAACTGGTATGTCTTCCCCATAAACTTGAATTGACTTAAGCACGTATTTTTATTAATGCTTTAATGGTTTTCTGTGATGCTCTGTCGCAAAAAAATCCATCTTTAATTGCTTCCAGTTAGAAGTCTTATATGAGCACATTCCCCTTACATTTTATGTAGTTGTTATTAGCAGAAGATACATGCAATCTGCTTATAGAGCTGAAACTCTGAAATTATTTTTGGCTCTACACCAAATTCTATTGCATTGTAGGGAATAAAACCCAACAGCAGAATATACACGCATCTGCTTAGTCATGAGGCTACAATATGTTTACTCTACAACAAATTGTACTGGGTTGTACTGCATGTCTGAAGAGTATCTTGTCCAAGAACTTCACAATTTTGAAATGTTTGGGCAACATAGTACCCAACTTTCTCATTTCATAAAACTTCAGTTCTGTAAGGAGAGAAGCTAAATTTTATAGATGCTTTACTAATACTTATCTGTGATCCATAATTTCCGTTCTGTACGAATCATTTGGATTTGTTTGCACCATCCTTCAAATATATCCTGAAAAGTTGCTTCTTTTCTTTCTCTATACAATTATATAAAATCAGGGAGGTGGACTGGATAGATTAACACTGGATAGTTTATATGATGTTGCATTGACGAAAACAAATCCAAATGGAACCAATCACATGGGTATGGTCTCATCAAATCCTTTCAAGGATGATGGTATAGCTCAGCTGCATTATCAGCGGTTGATGGAAATGCCCCAACAAAAAGATGCAGCCCTGCAATATCAACATCAACATCAACAGTCAAATTATGCACGGATGAATGAAATGTCCCAGCAACAAGAAGAATTCATGCAGCAATATTATCAGCAGATGAATTACATGCAGATGACTGAAATGCTCAGACAACAAGATCTCATGCAGCAACAAGATCAACAACAAAGTAATGCGCATCAGATGGCTGTAATTCCTCATCAAGAAGAAGCATTCAAGCTTCAACAGCAGCAAGAACAATCAACGGTTGGTCATGATTCTACGAATCCCTTGGGCAATCCTTTCATCGAGCAAGAATCTAAGCCTTGTCCAAGTCAGGACCAGCCTTCTGGTTTGAGCTTAATTTAAATTAGTCATGAAGCAGTTGCTGAAGCATCAAAGTGGAAGTCGTGGATATGCTGTGAAAAGCAGAAGAGAGGGAATGGGTGAAGTATATATATTATGGTTAGTTTTTGTTGCTTCATAAATCATTCAGAGGGCTTTCGACATACTTGTGCAGGGTAGTCACATGAATATTGAATTGGTTTTGCTCTTATTACTTCATTTTTAGGCTTAATAAATAGGAGATATATGAGAAGTCACTCGTTTTGCGTCTCACCGCCTGAACCCAAAATATAAAACAGAAAAAAAAAAAATCTAACATGTCTGGTTCCAGTGCACTCACTCAACTGTGGTGAAGCCTGGATGCGGGTACTGCAGGCAAAAACTAACCAGAGAATATCACAAGTCGCGATATGAAAATTTGACCTTCATAACGAGTTTTTTTTTTTTTTCCCTCCAGAAATTAATGCAAATTGGCTTTAATTTTTCATCACAGAACATTTAGACACAGACACTTGATAGTTTTGTTGATTGAGCAGTTCATATGAAAAACACAATTTGAACTAGTCCTGACTCTCTGTTTCTGTAGATTTTAGCGTTAGTAAAGGAATTCAGAATAAATGTTTATTTTGGAAAAACACAGAATTTGCTACATTCTGATAGCATTTATTTCCATAACAATCATGCTTGGTGTACATAATGGTGTACACCATTGTTTTACACTTTGCCACGAGGCATTATCCAATTTTAAAATAAAGTTTTTTCCTCCAATTATTTGTTGACAACAATGCAAATGTCAACAAGGGTGTAAAAAAAAAGAGTACAAATGACAATCCTTTTCAGAATTCCACAATAACATGAGCTAAAATATTTGAAACTGTGGTTGACGCCTGGATGGTTCTGCTGTGGGCTTGATTACAGGACGACCTGTCTGAGAAGACTGGCCGGCTGGCATATGGTATAGATTACGCCGGGCTACTAATAGGCTAGGGAGACTCAGTTCAAGATTACACCCCTATTCACAAAGTAGCCAATTTCATGGGTTGCTAACCCTTGTTATGTATCATGAATTCACTCGCCAAAGTGGGAGAAAGTAGTTAACCAACTACCAACCCATTTTTCCTAATAATAGAAGTCGCTTTAGTTGGAAAAACAATAGCACTCGTTACTCTTTGCTAAATATATATGTTTTTTCAACTTTAAGAGCTGATAGGAGGGTCAACAGGACAACTTGTACAGCCTTCGACACTTTCTCATGTTGCCGAATCTAAAGCAATTACCACATATCATGTCAGTTTAGATCAATCCCTTACTCTCTCGACTTTTTATTAAGGAACTCTAATTTACACCAAGAAATCGGCATGCTTTATTACATCATAATTAATTTCAGAGTCTGAGTACAAGATTCAAATCACTAAATGGAAATATTAAGATTTAGAGAACTGTCATCGTATACCGAGTCCTTAAATTGATAATAAAATGCTAATATGCAGCGCCTTCAACCAACTTGCCAAGTTTTGTGCTCCTCAATCTCTCAGCATGTACTTCACTCTCTTCCAAATTATAGCTACAAAACACACCAAAAATTATATTCTGTTAACATATACATAAATACATACACAAGCGCGCGAGAAATACCTGGATGGTATGGAAATTAAGGGGGTCAAGGTTTGTGCGAGTTTTAGAGCTTCTTTATCTGAGTTCACAATTTGATTGAAGCAGAAATATCTGCCAGTAGTTGATCTATCTTCAAAAGCTCGAATATGAACATCGGCTAGAAAATTTACATCAACAAAAGCTAGAACTCCATTCACATACATCAGTTCTCCACCTGTTCACCATAATTTACATACTAGTTAACCCTTTTTTCTATTGATTGACCAATACAGAAACAACATTTTACCCTGAAGATATGACATTGTCACTTGTGAATTTTGTTGAGCAACAGCAGGACCAATAACTAGACCAGGATTGATTGACACCATGTCAAGCAAGCGGTCCATGGCTAAAGCCCAAGCAGCCTTCTCAGAGAGCGTCTTTGCTAAACCATACCACAACTGTGTAGTGTAATTCAAGTCATCACTATAGTTTTCTTAATATATTAACAAGACGAATAGAATAAAATCGAACCTTCATTTTCCTGCAAAAATCTTGATCGCTCCAAGACCTTTCATCGACGTCTTTGTGATCCGAACTTATATTTTGTTTCCATACTGCTGCAGTTAAAGAAGAAGTAAACACAATCTTATCCATACTGTCTGTCTGTGCACATGCCTCCACCACATTAATGGCGCCTCTAACCTCCATATCCACCATTTTCTCCTGCAAATATTACAATAATTATAAGCTCAAATTAATTACTTAAGTTGTTGAAAAGAAGTAGAGCTTTACATCATATTGAAATGGGCTATCCAAACAGCAAAACAAAGCACAACAGCCCTTCACTGCTTCAAGAATGCTATGATAATCCAACATATCCACTGTAAATGTAGTTAATCCTTTCTCTGTCTTCTGTAAGTCTGTTATTTTCTTGATTATCTCTTTCTCCCCTATACCAAAAAATACAAACAAGCGAACTATTTGATATCTATATTCTATCCAATCTTGCAAACAAAAGGGGGTGTCCATATGAAATTAGTTTCAGATAAAAACTTCCCACTGCCGACTTTGCAAGAGAACCTTACTTATGGTTTTCAAGTTAGCGGTGAGAATTTTTTATCCTAACCACTGGGGACAGGAGATCCGATCTGGGTGTTTGTAAAGGTATCATTTTGACATATTTTGACACCTCCATGTACGTTCTTGAAAAAAGAGAGACATATTTTACCGTTCTTTTGGATAGCTGCATGAACTCGATATCCTTGGATGAGTAGTTTCTTTAGTATCCAAAATCCAACATAAGCTGATGCATCAACAACACAAACTCTCGGCTTTTCAATATCTTTATCCATCATGCCTTCTCTTAATCTGGTATTCGAAGTTTTCCCAGCTCTAATTACGTCTAATTATCCTTTTTCCTATGGTTTAAATACAGAAGTAGCATGCAGGTGGAATAGTGCACCAATTCAGGACGAGTAGGTGAACTATGTACAAGTTCTCAACTACTCACATTTTCATCTTACTTTAATTAGAAATCGAAGTTTCGAATTTCAGTGTTCAATAATATATTATAAATTACGGGCAAAAGAAAAAAAAAAAAATTAAAAAATTGGAAGGCTAAGGTCCATTTTTCGAGCATTAATTAATAATTACAAAACTTAGTGCCAAGATTGCCTCAAAATCAAAATCACGAACACAAAGATTATGTTTCCAAAAAAAATGGAGGATTTTCACGTGGTTACCAATTCGCCAAAATTTAATTAGGAAAATTTGATTTGTAGCTTCCTCTAAAATTGGATGGCAGGACGTGTCGATACATGTGTAGTTCACATTTGTTATAGCTCACCATCCAAAATTAGCTAATGCCATCAATTTGTGTACTAGAAATTACAATTGATTCTATCAAGAATGGCAAAATTTTACATCGACCCGACCTAGCATTGCTCCACTCTGAATAGTAAACAAGGCAGAATTTTTTTTATAAGGGGCATCTTTAGGACTGGGCTTGAAAGCCATAGTCCGAAATCGACCCGACCCGAAACGGGTTGGGTTGGGTCGGTTTAGAGATAAATTCGAGTTGGATCGGGTAAAATAAATTTAAAATAATTGTGGGTCGGGTCGGTTTGGCCCAAAACCGACCCAACCCAATGAAACCCTATTATTCAATGAAACCAGTTAAATGCACAGTAGTCCTCTTCGTTCTCTTTTTGTTGGTGAAACCAGTGAAAAAGGAGCCGGAGCATCAGTTGCAATGTTGAGTTCCAGGGAAGGTCCCGGTGCCAGTGTAGGTGTCGGTGTCGGTGTCGGTGTCGGTGAGGAAGCATTTGTTGGTGTTTTTATGTGGAAGCTCTTAAGTCCCAACAAAACTCTTAATTTCTCCAAAATCAAGGCCTTTTGATCTTCATCTCCATACTCTCCTGCTGCATTGAGCTTTATCCTTACACTTATCCTTGACCTATTCTCTCTGCACAGCCTTCCTCTTCCTCGTGATTCGTGTCCACCCCACGAACAAACAAAAACTCATCAGTTACAAATAGGGGCTGAGTATGAAGGAGAGACAAAGAGCTTTTCGGCTAGCATTCTGTGGGAGAAAGTTCTTTTGAACCAATACTACTGTAGTATTTCTATTGCATTATTTAGCTCTTGAATTTTTACTCTGTATTGAACAAACAGCCCTTTCAGCTGATGGCTATGGCATTGCATTGCTGCTGTACGCGTTTTGGGCACATGGGTTTTTGTTTTTTGTTTTACATTTTTAATGGCTTTTGTTTGGTGCAATGAATGATACATATTGTTATATTTTCCTTTGTTAATCTGGTTTGGAAACATTGATTTTTCTATGGAATTAGAAGAAAAAAAAAAATAACCCGACCCTTCGACCCGATTCGGGTTGGGTTGATTTAGGATAGGAGCCAGGTTGGATCGGTTTGTGAAAGAGCCCAAAACCGGGGTATATCGGGTCGGGTTGGTTTTGGGCCAAACCCGACCCATTGCCCACCCCTAGGCATCTTCCCTCCCCGACTTCTTACCAGGGGGACATGAATTGTTATGATCCCGACCTTTTCCAACTCGTTGCCAGCCCTAGATTTGACTTGTTTTCTTGAAAAATTAAGTCCATGTTTGAGCCACATTATCTTTTTCATTCATTCTTCTACTCATTTTCAACCACACATTCTTCAATAAAATAATATTTTCCATCACATCAATAACTTTTCATTCTTTTTCAACAACATATTCTCCATCACATCAACCAAAAAAATGCATTATTGGGGCAAAAATGTACACTAAACAGGGGGCTTAATTCTATTATTTCAATTTCTAAAGAGATTTCTAATAAATGTAGTTTATAGACTTATTCGTAGCCGTAAATCATGATATTTTATTGTCTTTTGGATTAAATTCTACTTAATTTATGTTACATTGTGTTTTGTAGATAAAACTTTATGTTTAATGAAGAATTGGAGAAAAGAATGCAAAAGTGATGAAAAATGGCAAAATTCAAAGATGAAAGAAATGTTACATTGAATTGGTCTCAATGAACTTGCATTGAAAATTTTAAGAGGACATTACATAAA
>CAIGRT010110450.1:0-15127 GCA_903798405.1 Fraxinus platypoda | reverse complement strand
CATTTCACATAAACAATTTTTTTAACTATTGTTTTATATTCACTGATTTGCAAATATCATTTCTACAGCGTTTATAAAGCATTTCAAAATAACGTACAACGCACGTTTAGCTGTGACTAGTTTATATATAGGTGAAATAAACGCGTCTATTTTACTGAATGTGATAGGTGAAGTAAACGCGTCTATTTTACTGATTAAATGGATGATAAGGACGTTTTAGTAAGGACAGGTTGATACAGGGGTACAATATTAAAATGAATGGTTATATTGTCACTGCAATTTTTATTTCATATACTACATTTTAATTGTAATTAAACTTCTCATTTTTTGCTCGTTGTAGCAATTGTTTTCCTCCACTTTTTTCAATCAAATCCTTATCTTCAATCTTCCATTAATTATTACATATCGTCCTTGAAGATGATTTATATCAAATATTTTGTTTTCATGTTTTCAAATGAGGAAAAAATATTTTTTCGCACTTCTTTTTATTTATCTTTTAAAAGTATGATGAAAAAATAAGTTATTTTACATTATTCCAACGAATTTTTTGACATAAAACTGTTATCAAATACAAAATGTGCTAACTAATTAAAATGTTGAGGGTGTGAATGATATGAAAAATCTTTAGGGACATAAATGTTATAATGAGTAAAGATTAAGAATTTTAAGTGCAATTAAAATGTGGTCAAGAAATAAAATGTGTGGTGTGAATATAATTACCCGATTAAAATTAAAATGATAGGGGAGATTGTCGCAAAGATGGCAAACGATAGGAACATTTTATATCAATTACCGTAAATGCAGTCACCAACTTTTGTATTTATGAAATTTGTGCATGTGAAATTTTTGACAACACGCGACAAAGCATGTTAAAGACAAAATGCATCGCACACGGTCCTCTTTGAAGATGCGTTGAGTACGGAAAGAACAACTAAGCCACGAGTTACTTCAAATTACATATAACTTCATAAATACAATAGTTTTGTCCGAAAAATTTAAGCTACCTCTTTTTATAACCTTTTTAAAAATACATATTTGCATTGAAAATCAATATCTACATTTATTTCATTTTGTAGGTTTTAAACATACCTCATTTTCATTTGAAATTCAACAATTCCATATTTCATTAAAAATCAAATTTTTATGGGTTTTACATTGATGTGTAGTGTATGTGTTATCATGTTACTTATAGAAAAACAATAAAATATTTAAAATTTAATTTAAATTTTTTTAAAATCTATATTGTATTACTTGTGGAGTAATGTGTTACTATTTTACCCTTTTTTTTTTTTTTTTTTCTTTTGGAGGGTAACATATATGCTACCTATCCGGCTATTTTCCTAACCACCATTTTCTCAACTAAACAACCTTCAATGTCTAAAATCCGTATCCACCATCCCATCAACAAAACCATGGTGCCCTTGAATTTCTTGTGTTGAGTTCTCTCAATTTCTAGAAAATCAAACCAATTTGGAAAAAAGTAAAAAACAATGAAAATCAACTTTCATTGTACATCATGACTTTTATTTTTCACATTCTCTACTGTTTTTTTCACTTGGAAAGGCAACTTTAAAATTTCCATAATTCTTTCTTCGAGAAGCTGACATAGGTTCAAACTCGCACAATTTTCCCTTTCGTCAACGCCGAGGTCCCTTTCACATGCTAAATGACCTACATGCCTGAGTAAAATTCTAACTCTCAAAGTCCAACAACTTAGACGTGGGGCACGTATTGATACCATGATACCTATTTTACTGTCACAATAATTGTAATTTTCATCAATATTTCCATTTTTTTTTATTTATAAGAAAAACTAACTTGAAATTAATATTTTCTATAATTAGCCAAATCACGTTCTTAAATTAGAGACGTCTGTCATTGAATCAACCAATTAAAATTCAAGTCGTACCCAAGAAAGCTCCGAACGAGGATTAGAGTCTCCTCTAATCGTTAAAATTCAAGGATAATGGCTCGGCTCAACCCGTATAATTTACACTTTTATTCCTTTTGCAAGAGCTTTGTTCAAGAAAAAGGTTGAAAATCAATAAGCAAACAGATCATAATACATAGCAGAAATAGTATAAAACTTGAAAATCTATTATTATTTACTCAATTAATCTTGAAAAACTAAAGAAACAGATTGAAAATCAATAAGCAAAAGTGAAAACCAGAAATAAGCAGAATTCCTACGAGAAAAAGTTATCAGCCTAATAAAAAAACCTCCTGACTCGATTCTTGGGAAGAACCCACTTGCCATTAACCCAATCTTGATGAATTCTCAGCCTCTCAGGATCGTAAACAAATTCATCTTTTGAAGAACATTCAAAATACACAATATACTTGTCTCCAAACCTCGCAATGACCTTCCCAACCCACCATCCATCGTTGTCAAAAGCATCAACCTGATCATACAGTTTGAACTCAGTCACCGGAATCTCCGGTGGAGGCGGACGGACCTCGGAGGCGGGGATAATCTCTCTTAACGGCCCAGACATGTCATCCTTCAATAGAGTATGATACTGCACCATGTATTCTTTCCTCAACTGCCCCGTCGCCACCACCGTTGCCTCGTAGTAAGATCCAAGAAAGCCTTCTTCGTTGCTGGCAATTTCCACAAATTCACCAGCCCTATGAAACTTCATCGTTCTCTTCGGAAATTGAAATTGCTCTTAGACAGAAACAGTTTGATGTCTGTATTGTGATTTTTATAGTTGGTAAGTTTTTACTGTACATCAGTATATATAGGGGGTTTTATCATTCACGCTCTTACCTTACGGGTATAAGGAAAGTAAGGTTTGATGACCTTTGATATTCAACCATTCTCCGAATTTCCTTACAAATTTTTGTTAAAGTCATAATTTAAATTTTAATCATACTTTTATATTGCACACATTTCGTCATATTTGCTACTTTTTTTCATGATAAGTAGATTATAATCAACTTTTAATGACACCTAAAACATACAGTAAATTTAAATTAAATCTCCCCACTCATTGAAAAAGTCCACTTATTTTTTTAATAAAAGTATCTGATCGAGGTAATTTATTATTTTAAGATTTCATATATGCTCTCTCATATATTTCTTGAGTCGCAAGTGTGATTATATAGGCTAAGAAAGCTCATAAAATAATTTCCAAAATCTCAAAAAGGAAAATACTAAAGTCTGTTTAAATATAGAAGATTAATCATAAACCGCACCCCAAAAAACACGCTCTATAGATACTAACGTTCTTTATTATGGGTTCGTTTGATAAGCAAATGTGGAAATAAATTTCAATTCCATGTTAATTGGAAAATAAAAACTCACCAAACCCATATGAATTCGTTTTCCATGAAAACAAAGAAAATGCAGCTTAAAGTGGTTGTGTACCTTGGAATTATATTTTCATTTCCACGTTACAATCAAACGGACAAGTGAAATTCATTTTCCTCGGATGTGACATTTTTCATGGAATTCGTTGCAATCAAATATGACCTATATGTTTGATATGTCTATGTCAGTAAGTCATCACACTCGTCTTTCAAGACTCATGCTAATTGATTTATAGTCTCGTCCAAGCTACAACTTACATTATGCGCATCCTCTAGAGTCTAGTGCAAAACATGTTAGTTTACTTGAATAGAAATTTTTGTTGTGATGTTAAATTTTTCTTTCCCTTTTTCTCATACGTCACTTCTCATTGAGTTAAATGCCAAATTGCTTTTGCAAGAAAATAAATAACTTAAAAAAATATTTATCTTTCTGCACACGGATTATTGGAGTCACGACTTATAATGACTGTTTGAGTGCATCACTTCTAAAAACGCGTGTTTCGTTGGAATTGTAGAAATAGGAGGGAGAATTACAGGAGAAAAAAACGGGGTCACGCAATCAATCATTGCTCTGAAATTCAACTACTCTTTCTCTTCACTCTTCTCTTCGGCAGTGAAATTCGCGGTCGAGTAAAAACATTGTTAGTGTCAGAATCTAGAGAGAGAAAGTACTTCAATCCAGTGGATCGGTGATGGCTTCTTCCTCAGATCGCGAAACCTCCGTTTACCTTGCCAAGCTCGCCGAGCAAGCCGAACGCTACGATGGTAAATCCCTCACGCTCGCACAAATTTTTTATGCATGTAAATATAAATAGTGAAGTATATGTAGATCCTACTTCTAATTATGCTTCGTATAATTTGTAGAACTATGATTTTTTTTTTTGGAGAAATTGAACTTGAGTTAGCTAATATTTTGTTCGAGATACTGACCGATAATTAATTACTTATTAGAAGGGGCTAAGTTGCAATCAGCCTTTTAATTTCTCTTTGTAAGTCAGTATTTGAATTTTGACTTGATCTTTAAGAAGTTCATAATTTTTTTTACTTTTTGTGATATTTTCTAATTTTAATTATTCGTTCTGTTAGAACTGAGGTTTTTCGCAGCTTCTATCAAACGAATTATTTGAAATTTTTCAATATTTTTTCTTTAATTTTCTTGTGTCTTTAGTGATTCAAATAGTTTATTAAAGAACTGGATTTAATTTTTCTCAATTCTTGCGAAATTGCATTTTCAGTTGTGTGATCAATACAGAATGAAAAATAAGTACAAATCTGATTTTCTTACAGAGATGGTGGAAGCGATGAAGAAGGTGGCAAAGATGGATGTGGAGTTGACGGTGGAGGAGAGGAACTTGCTGTCGGTGGGGTACAAGAATGTGATTGGGGCTCGGAGAGCTTCATGGAGAATCTTATCTTCAATAGAACAGAAGGAGGAATCCAGAGGGAATGAGCAGAATGCTAAGCGGATCAAGGAGTACCAGCAGAAGGTGGAGTCAGAGCTCACCAACATTTGCAGTGACATCATGACTGTCATCGATGAGCATCTCATTCCTTCATGTACAGCTGGCGAGTCGACCGTGTTTTACTACAAGATGTGAGGATGGTCTTACCCTCAGTTATGTTTTAGTGTGAATTTTTGTTTTATTAGGAAGTTGAATGGGTTCTGTCGTTTGCAGGAAAGGGGATTATTATAGGTATCTTGCAGAGTTCAAGACTGGTAATGAGAGGAAAGAAGTTGCTGATCAGTCACTGAAGGCATATGAGGTATACTTAATGTTTGGGAATCCATAAAGCATATTGCTTGAGTTCTATTATCAGGTAACATATTCCACTCGACTCGATATATTGACTGAAATCCTTTCAAGAATGCATAGAAGACTGGATGGGCAGGACAGAAATTTGTCTTGGTGGAGAGACATCATGTTTGTGGCTCTTGATGTGTGCCTGACTGTGGTATTTGGGTTTTATTTATCTAACAGGAATTCTAATTTGTCCATTCCCTTTAAAGACATCGCAAGAGACATTATTAAGTTAGGGAAACAAGAAGACGTCTCAGAAGCATTTAGGAATCTTTGCCCAAGAAAGTAGAAATTCACCATCTGCTGCGATGAGTGTTGCAGTGTTGACCACTGTATAAAAATACATTCACCCAGCTCGTAGTGATATTAAAGGACAATAGTATTAATTTTATTTTGCATGTAGAGGAAGTCATTAACTGCTTAAGGATTTGTGCAAGGGCAAGGAATGTGGTGCTTCATCTCATCTTATCTTTCAGTAATAAGCTATTAAATTTCATTGCACGAGACCATCAATGTATTCCAAATGTTTGACTCTCATAATTACAGAGGTGTACTTGCTTGTATTTCCTTGTCATTCTCATTCCTTGACATCTCGAGTTGGTTTGCCTCCAAAGCACATGGTTTACCACTTTACCTGTCTTGAAAATTGGGAACCCTGGATCTTAATTTGGTAGAGTAACTTGGTTGCTTCTATGATAGTGTTACTTTCACATTGTTTGAAAAGAATTCAGTGAAGCCATATATCAACTTTTTTGGAAGCATACATTTTAGGAGCTCTGGCTTTGTGGATATCTTAATGAACTTTCTTCATTGTTGAGTGATATCAATTACTCTCGATCTCTTTCAGAGTGTGTGTGTGTGTGTGTGTGGGTGTTTGTGTGCACTCACATACTTACTTTTACTTCTGGAATCTGCTTGCAGACAGCCACCACCACAGCCGAGGCTGAGTTGCCTCCAACACATCCCATTCGTTTGGGTTTGGCATTGAATTTTTCTGTCTTTTACTATGAGATTATGAATTCACCTGAGAGGTTTGTCTTTTACAGTCATTGTGTCGATTCCAAAAAATATTTCACATTTTAGTACTGTACAATCTTTTTTATTGCAGAGCTTGTCACCTTGCTAAGCAAGCTTTTGATGAAGCAATCTCCGAACTGGACAACTTAAATGAGGAGTCATACAAAGATAGCACCTTGATTATGCAGCTTCTTAGGGACAATCTCACATTGTGGACCTCTGAGATACCAGAGGATGCAGGTACAATAGTAGTTATCACAATATCACATGGCTTAAATCTTACTGCATTTTAATTGCTTTTGCGTCAGATTTTAGTTGGTATTCTTTTACGAGGTGTATATTCCCCTGCCTAGGTTGTGAATGATCACTGCAATTTGTAAGAGGATTAAATGAAAGTGCACTATATACATGCAGATTAATAAATATAATCAAATGATACTTACTTTCAAGCAACTTTCTGATCTCTTCATATTGTCATCACAGATTTTGAGAGGTGTTGCCTACTTTATAATATTTCTACAAACGTCTACCATGCGATTTTTTATATTAACATAAAATAGTTTGTTTCATATAATGTATGACACACATATATTTACGTGTAAGGAAGTGCAAAACTAAAGAAATATGTTTCTACAAAAATGAAACCCCAGTTTCTATATGTGACGATATCATGTCTTTGAGATGGAATGGATAAACATTCTGGAAACCAACAAGTTAAATTTTGAATGTGATAATAAATAATCCATGAAATGTTACATTTTTCTAATCTTATACTGCTTTCCTTTTGCGTGCCGGACAGAAGAAGCACAAAAACTGGATGCAGCCAAGAAAGCTGGAGGAGAGGGTTCAGAGGTAGGCTGCTTTCGTTTCCTATAATTTATAAAATCCTCGTGTAATCACGACTTGAAATAAAATAAAATAAAATAATTTGTGGATTCATTCTTTTCCTTGCAGTGAATCAGATGGATGTCAGTTTGGGGGAGGGAGGATGATGATACAACACACCCCCAGAATACTTGATTTTATCGTGTGTCCTTGTTATGGTTTAATAGTTTGAAAACCTATCTTCCTCTACTGAATGGAGTAGTGTGTGATTAAACAGGTGGTTTTATTTTTTCAATTACTACCTTAGCCTAGATGAAAGATTTGTGTGTATTTTCTCTCTCTCGGATTAGTGTCTCTAGAGGCGACTTATTGGGATTTTACCAACTTATTCTCATCTAAGTTCATGAATATGGAATATTTAGCTAACGCAGCAAGTAGCAGGCACAAGAATAAAAATTTACAAGAATGAATCTGGAAATAAATAACCAAAAAATAAACACGTGATTTGATTCGATTTCCATTCTGGTTGTGATGGAGCCTCCCACGTTTGGTGGAAAAAAATTTAAAATAAAGGGCTTTCTAGAATGGGAACTTGCATCAATGCTCCCTATCTCAATGTTTGCAATTTAGTCTAAGTTGTAAAATTGTACAGGTAGTTGTCATTTGTCAACAATTCAAAATTCTGTTAAATCGTCTACTTGGACATGACCGAAAGGCAAAATTGTGCCCCTATTTAGTTTAGATAAAAAGTATTTTTTAGTAGATTTTAATAAACATTGATGAAATGTGTGTTTGAAAATTTTTGAATCTCACGAATGTATGATTAAAATTAATTTTTAATTTTGATTCAAATTTTAATTGAATTATGTATACCAAATAGGGGTTATATCAACAAAACTCGTAAAATTTTACCCTGTACAAAAATATACCTGCGAGGGAGGGAGGATCATATGACGGCTTATAGGAACCCTTTGACAGTTTAATAATTAATTATATTGAATGTGCAATTATTGGTGGGAATTAAAATTAGATTTTTAGTGAATTGTGATAGAAATTTTTAAAACGTGTGGTTAAAAAGATGTGGGACCCATGAAAGATGTGGTTAATATTGACTGTTTGACTTAGACTTAGATTCAAATCAGATGTTAATCCGGACCAAACATGTCTGTTAAAATTTTAATGAGAATTTAGTAATGAGGGATATATTTACATCCAAAAAGGTAATCCAGATTAAAATCTGATTTTAATTTAAGTCAAAATCAAATAATCAATATTAACCGTATCTTTCATGGTCCCATATCTTTTCAACCACACATACACATTTCAAAAACTTCTATCACAACAATCCACTCAAAATTTAATTTTATTGGATGTATCTTCCAAATAGACGGGAATAATAAAATAATAGCATTTGGCATATGCCAGAAAAATACTGCAAGTACATAAGGCGGGAATTCTCCCTCTCTCTCTAAATTCTATACGTAACTGCCACCGGACCTAATTGCCATGGGAATCGATCCCTCTTTCAGTATATTAACAATACGAATTTCCTCTTTTTCACTCCCAATATACAAATATTCACACACAATCACTCAAATTTAACGTTCTAACAGAAAAAATGGATAGCTCTAATGGTGATGTGAAGGCCTATATATCTGCTGTCATACTTGATTTGGATGGAACCCTATTAAGCACAGGTGTGTAATTTCACTTCTTTTTATTGATTTCCGCAAAACTGATGGTTTGGACGCATAATTATGCGATTGAATGTTTTGCAGAGCAAGTGACAAGGGATATTCTGAAGGATTTCTTAGCAAAATACGGTAAGGTGCAGGATAAGGAGAAGGAGAAGAAGAGATTGGGTATGGCCAGCAAGGAAGCGGCAATTGCCATTGTCAATGATTATGAACTTCCTCTCACGCCTGAACAGTTTACCCTAGAAATCATGCCCATGTACCATGGTTTGTAAGTACAAATACTTCTATCTCCACATTTTTTTTAAACACTTCTATCTCTACTTATGAACACTGAACATGTATATATTTTATAATAAGAAGAAATTACATTACTCGTTCGAAGTTGTAAATTTTCTTTATGTAAAATCAATTTTTTGAATCGATTATCACAAGGATGAAATTTAAAAAAATTAAGCAGTAAATAATTCTTTCGTGGTTGTAATAATGTGATAGGTGAGTTTAGACACTAGAATCGACTTCAAATTCCGGTTTTCCATCTGACAAATCACTCCATGTTGTCAAAAAAATATGTAGACTGATTTATATGGTTGGGTGAGAGGGACCGAGTCTTGAAACTGTACTTGGGCATCGCATCAAAATGCTAATAATAGAATCATTCACCACAGAAAAACATGGATGTGGAGATTTCATACACGTTCTTATTAAAAGTTTTTAACAGAATAAATATGTTACCTTTATTGTACCCTTGAGGGGGTGGGATGAAAAAGAGCTAAGGGGAATTGATATGCTAGCTTCAAGAATGAGGTCTGTGTGATTTGCGCTCTTAAGCTGGATTTTCCAAAGATGGAATGACATATCCTTTTTTCCCCAAGTTTAATCTTTGCTATCATTCTCAACCAGATTGAGAACAGTCATCCGTTGTTTTGTCATGCTATTTTTTCTCAAAATGCTGACAACTTAAGGCTTTTAATGCTAGTGCCTAGTATAATGAAGTTGTCGAGATGTATACTCCATAAATTTTGACGAGCATGAGTTTCTTGAACTATATTTTCTCTTTTATCATTTTGGATATTTTTTATGTAATTCTTATTCTTTGTTATGTTTCCTTGTAGATGGCAACAAGCCAAAGCACTTCCAGGTGTTAATCGTCTTATGAAACATCTTCGTAAGCATGGAGTGCCGTTTGCCCTTGCTTCAAACTCTATAACGAAAAACATTGATGCAAAAATTTCTCACCATGAAGGTCGTGATGTTCTTTTTCACTTTCTTACTATGGCCTTGTCTGGGCCAGCTTTTTCAGTTGATTATTAGTGATTTTTCTACCGTTAAATGGTGCAACGGTACAAAAATCAAAGGAAGCTGCTGACTTCTGTGTCACAATTGTCAGAGGAAAACGGATAGAAAATCAATTTTTAACTTTCAAAATCAGGACCAGACACCCTCTATATTGGCCAAAATCATCCATTCTTTACATCACGATTCTTTTTATGATTATCATGTAGAAGTTCCATCATTATTGTTTCATTTGATTATTCATGAACATGTTTTTCATAGTCAGTTCTCTGCTTTCTAAATTTTTCAGTATGTATAGTTTACTAAATAGCCTGGCTACTGTTAATAATTTCACAACTACCACCGCTGGCTTTTGTTTTCTAAAACTTAATTACAGTGACTACTTTCCAGAATTGTTCTTGAATATTGACTCTGGATTATTTTTGCATACATTGCTCTGTTCAGGCTTACCTTTCTCCTTTAATCTTTATTAATTTCCAGCACGCTAAATTCGAATTTCTCATGCATCATGTTGATTTTGAATGGCCTTATAATTACAAAGTTTCTCGTTATAATCCTCCTTGAATTGTATGTTTCATGTCTCGCTTGCAAAATATGCGTAGTGCATCTCAAGTCACGCCTTCTCTCTGCGTCATATTCAAGTTCCCCTCTTTCGTGTTTATAGGTTGGAAAGAAAACTTTGCAACGATTCTTGGAAGTGACCAAGTCAAGTCAGGGAAACCCTCCCCAGATATGTAAGACAATGATTTTTTCTCTTTGCTCTGCCTTAGAGATTTTTCTTTGTCCTGCATGAAATGTAATAATGGCATTTTATTTTCTTTCTGTTCAATTTATTTTCAACATTAAAGAATCTTGATATCTAAAGCTTCATATTCATATAATGGATGATATTAATTTTTCAGAATAAACAGTCGGAAGCTTTTCAGTGAATATTGTACATGGGAATTAACCCTTTGTTTCTATATCTGGTATATTGGGCTTTTTCCTTTCAGAGTCTTTTTCCAATTAAAAACTGTCCATCAGGTTTCTGGAAGCTGCAAACAGAATGAGTGTAGATCCAACCAATTGCCTAGTGATAGAAGATTCTCTGTAAGTCACAATATTATAAGTCTTTTTTTATTTGGTTTATTTGTTTTTTGTCAAAGTTATCAGCATACTTTATTATAGCAATTCGTTGTTAATCATCTAAATCACATGGTTCCTCGCTGGTGTCCATAGAAGGAAATTATATGCCTTAAATTTATTATTCTTTGACTGCAAACAACCATGCCCATATATTTTGAGGTAACTAGAGGTAGTTTGAACCAAGAAAAAGGAAGCAAGTAAAGTGAACTGACCTGGCACAACGTCGTACAAAAGAAAACATGGAATTCTTCCAGCAATATTTGTATCATGCTATGCAGTGAACCTCTTTATAAACTGATTGATGGAGAACTTCATTACACGTTTTTGTCTTTTCATGTTTACAGTTTTATTGACCTCAAATTTAGTCACACTACAAGAGATGTTGAAATTTCAATTTTTTCCTAATCATGCTTTATTTTCTTTTCCTGTCATAAGAGTAATTGATTTATATAAGCATTGTTTAGTTCATAGGAAGAATGCTTTTGAGTTAGTTGACCTGCTATTCTATCATTTGCGATCAAATTTAGTACAAGACCGCATTAGCTTTACATTCCTCAAAGAGAATAGCATTCTGTATGTTATTGAGTTGGGAGTAAACTTTTATTGTATTTGAAGTGTAGCCCAGTCTAAATTAGCAATCAGCTGACGCTCTATTTTTGTGTGTGCGCGCCCGCGCGCCCACACACAAATCCTTATCTGAAAACATAAATTTATTCACAAAGTTATTTTCATAGACATGATCACATGTTTTAAACTTGGTCCCTGCTATATATTATGAGATTCTTTTTGCTTCTGCAACTGTTAATGTGTACATTTCCTCGCACAAGAGTTGAATGATAATCTTCCACGTTTGCTAATGCTGGGGTTTGGAGCAGGATAAAGTCCATATTGATTTCATTTGTGAGATAGAGGACCAATATCTCTTATTTCAAGCTTTAATTTATGTGCAAACTGGATGAGCAGTTTTAGGTTTCAAATGGGAACGTTTGATACATAGTTACCGAAGGTGGAATAATTCGTTCTTGAATATCTTCTAAGAATACATTGACAGAAATGGTACATTTTGGAGCTACCCAAGAGACTTATCTCGACATGATCAGTGGCCAGTAATTAGATATACTTCACTCTATTGTGCATGTACACACTGGTGCCGGAAACTGCATTACTATGTACATTCTTCTATGAATTAATTTTTTCTTCTCTAGATTTGTAGCAATCTTAGTATATTATAACTTGATTTGTCAAGCTTTTGATTATGTAAATAAACATTCCTTGTAAATAATATGGTTGCTGACTTTATTTTTTTGCATTCTTTTTTATTTTAAACCATGATTTATTGCACTTCTTGTTTCCAACAGCATTGGTGTCAAAGCAGGAAAGGCTGCCGGAATGAAGGTTGTGGCTGTGCCTTCACTCCAAGTAGAAAGTCACTTATATTCTATTGCCGATTCCATACTTCATTCGCTTCTAGAGATTCAGCCACAACTATGGGGTCTACCAAAATTTGGAGACTGTATGTTTATTGCCAATTTATCGAATATCTTGCTAATTGTCTTCATTTCATTTAATATGAATTGTTGCTCTTAAATTGATTATGCAGGGGTTGATAATACTTTGCCAATTGAACCCATTCGTATAACAGGTCTATTTAGCAACGGGCTTCTCCTAGAAGATGAAGGTTTCAAGAATTATTTTCCTTGTGTCTGTTTGTTTTGAGTTCTTATTAGCGTTTGTTTCTTTAAACATCATGTCATGTGTACTTATACCTACACAATATTTTTATTTGTTACACTTGGAATATGTTTTACTTGTTCAACAAATATCTGATCTGATTAAAAGTGTGTAAATCTAGATGGTGGATGGTCTGCTCTTCCTGATCAAGTTTGGGGACTCTACATTGGATGGGTGAAATTTGACGAACAGAAGGTATCCAAGGTATCCAAGGCTGTAATCAGCGTAGGATGGGACTTGAAATGTTGTGATTCCAAGAGAAAAATTGTGAGTATATCATTACTAGAACCTATTTTGTCGAATATTTTAGGCTAATAAGAATTATTTGCATATTCTTTATTCATAAATTTTGAGCAAAAGATTTCCTTTATTGTAATTTTTAAGGCAAGATTATTTCAAAAATTTGAAGAATCTCCACAAGTAGTACATACATATATATTTTGGTAGCCACGTATATGATTTAGTTCCACTTTTTCTTGCAATTCAATTTGCTCATAATATATACTTATGAATTGGCATTTCCTTCCCCTTCTTTCTGGATGCCCTTTTCTGATATTTGCCAGCATTTGCGAACTTAGACTCCAATTGCTGGTGCCAACATGTTTACCTGATTTAAAATGTTTTTATTGGCTTCAAATAAGAACATCTCAGAAAATTTTCATCATCTTATTTTTTTTTCTCAACTACGATGTAACTTTAACTGCTTTACGCCTCTAGAAAAGGGGTTTCTACTCGTTCGACGGTGCATGGCATTCGTCACTGCTATTTATTTTACTTCTTTACTTTCTTAATCAATTTCTTTTCTCATGACTGACCGCTCCTTTTCAGCAAGCATGTACAGTTGAGGGTAACGACGAGAGCATAAATGACAGTAAGATGCAGATACTGCTTGTGGGCTACCTTCGAAGATCATGTCACGTGGTAAACAAAATATTTACTCAACACACTCGTGGTTGCATAGTACAAGTGCACTGTTATCACGGGAACATTAGTTTTCACTCATCAAACCAGATGAGTAATTTGAAATTGGTCTCGTAAGCAGATTAGAAAGATTGATACGCATTGTGTTAGCGTTTATTCATGAGAACATTTACTATCTTTTGATTTCATCGTCCTGCCCACCCATACAAGCACACGGCACACACATCAGACTCGAATAAATAATTGCCATCTTGTATTCATCATGTTATCATAAAATAATAATAATAATAATGAGATTTTATCTTTGATGCTTTATTTTCTTCTTTCTAAATGCTATTTCTCACTGATGAAAACTACTATCTACATATTATACTAGCTTAAATTCTTACTTTATGGGCTTTTTTGTGCAATGAAATTTGCTATTTTCTTTTGTTGATTGAAACTTCCACTCAGCACTTTCTAATTTCTATGCACAATATACAGGGAAATATGCTGGAGAACCTAGAAATACTCAAAGAAGACATATTGGCTGCCCGCGCCTCCTTGAATTTGCCTGCGTTTTCCTACAATTCATTGAATGCTTTCTTGCAAGGAGATTCTGTTGAAGATAATTTTACTGCCTCGAATGACAATCACTAAGTATGTTATCATCTGAGTTCTACAGATGCTCTGATAGCCATCTTTTGTAACGCAAACTAGAATTTGTTTCTAGTGGCTATGTACTTTCTCATAGTATACCTGCTCTGCAGACATATAATGTCTTGAAAGGTGAATATTTTATTGTAACAAGTTGGTCCTAACTGTTTTTTCTTTTCGTGGATGTCCAATAACTCAGGTTTATAACGAATTGATTTTCAGTGGACAGTTTTCTACACTTGATTGTTGAAAAGGCACGTGACACATTCAATTTTTTGAGGGGTAGTCAATAAGAAATAAATAAAAAAGAAAAGAGTTGGAAATTTTGTGAAGCTTAAGCCTTGTGAGTCTAGATATAATAAGATACTTTTCTATTTCATATATTATTTTAAGAGCATTGCTAGGGGTACATCATCCCATACATAAGGGTCTACACCCCTCTCACATGGGGGGTGAGACCCGCTCGAATAAAAAAATATTATTTCAGTGGGTCCCATCCCCCATGTGAGGGGGGTGTAGACCTTTATGTACATTGGTTGATGTACAAGTAGAAAATTTCTTATTTTAATTATTTTAGAATACCTTGAAAAAATATAAGAACTTTATACTAATTTCCAACAAAAATACAATTTTAAAAATCATAAATACTGCAAATCAATAATGTTTAGTTGGTGACAAAGAAAGCCATGTTTGTGACAGGAGTTTGGGCTTTTAAGGATTTTTTGTTGGACCTATTTCCTTTTAAGTATTAGCAAGAATAATATTATTTAG
>CAIGRT010110440.1:0-25270 GCA_903798405.1 Fraxinus platypoda | reverse complement strand
ATTCTCTAGAGTTTTCTGTGTTCTCTATTTCATCTTCTCATTTTGATTTTTAGTAACTCTTTAATCTGGTTTAAGAGTGTTATTTGAAAATATGAAGTTCGACTCAAATTACACCTAGAGGAGGGTGAATAGTTGATTACGCGGAATTAAAAATTTAATAATTAAATAACAACAAGTTACTATTAATTATCTTTAGATGGTTAATCATATAATTCAATTTTTTTATGTGGAATTACCGCAATTATGAAAGCAATAAATAAATACAGAATTGATCGCAGAGAAACCCCAATTTTTATTTTTTTATTCAAAATGAAATTTGTTTCATGTTAAAACTTTTAGGATAATTATATTTACACCACAATTTTTATTAGCTCCAACATATTTTAATTGCAATTAAGATCCTCAATCTTTGCGAGTTTAGGGAATTAGGGACAAAAACTTAGCCCGTCCTTAACCACACTCTCTAGCTCGACTCCGAGCCAATAGTAAATAATTCATATCCATACAAAAATAGATTTACTAAGTAATACCTCAATCGAAACAACATATTAACATGCAATGAACTTATTTAAATGCAAAAGAAATGAAAAAAAAAATAATTAACATCTCCCAACAGATTATGAAAACTCTACCAATATGGGTTTATATTTGCAATATTACAGTAGAGATTACAGATTGTTCAACACTATCACATATAGCTATTGGAGTATCTAATTCTTGACTGTTACCTGTACAGCAATTCTACTGTCAATTTTATCATTTACCGAAACCCGGCTGAAGCTACATGATTTATCCAATTCTTCTAAACAACAGTGCACAATGTTTGCACAAATAGTGCACAATGTTTGCACAAAATGGGTTCCAAGATTGGCACTCAACTTCTGCCCACTAACATTAGAATTGAGCAGATCAAGAAACTTCGGCCCTCATCATCTCTGTCGAGGGTAGCGAGCACGGTAAAACTGGAAGTCAGGGAGACCAACGCCCAAATGCTGAAGCCAAGATTCAGCAGCTTGCCAAAGAGAACCTTCTTGTTTGCATTCATGCGGTTCCCGAGGACTCAAAATTGAACCTCTTAACTTGAACGAAGCGAGGCCAAAGACTGGCAAGGAGATCTTCGAAGAAGAATCAACAATGCCGCGGTCCTCGCTAGCATTCGCGACTTGTGTTGACAAGGAATGGAAGGTCAAAAAAGATGCTTCCAGATCCCCTAGTACTGGGCCTACGGGTATTCTATAAATTGGATACCTGCACCAGATTTGTTTATCCAAAGAAAAGATATAGCAAGAGTTTTGAACATTCTAATCACAACATAAGCATATGGTGTAAATTTGTAAGTAAAAAACATACCAGGCAATAGAAATCCAACTAGTAGGAAGGAGATCACAGCTCCTGCACTGCTTCAGATCAAATTGGGATGCCAGAGCTTCAAGCTGCATTTGAAGGGAAAATATTCAACCACGATCATTTTTTCAGGACATGAAACAGACTGACAGATGTTAATGTAATATTTCAAACTCCGAGTGAATCTACCTGCTCACTTAACGGTTTGCGCAGCCATGGTTTTTCCTGTTCCATATAGTCCAAAACGAGACGTCCAGGTGAACTAGAAATTTCAGCTTTCTCCTCACCAGGTTTCCTGAACCAAAACGAAGATGAGCACATGTTAACATTTTTATGATGTTTTTGTTGAGAAATGAGTTCATTTCCGTATATATTTTCATTGTTACCGTTTGTAAGCAAAATTTTCATTGCCTTTTGGAATACAAAAGCTGGAGATAAAATCCAGTACAAGGAAATACAATTTCCATAGAGCCATAATGACCCATAAAGGAACTTTTCTCCCGGTTTTGGTCTGTAGAAATCACGAAGGAGTAAGAGTATACAAAGCAACTAGAAAGAAATAAGTTCATCATCGCAGTAATGAGGAGTGCAATGTGCAAACAGCCTAGTCAGATAACACATGGCAATGAGAATATACAAACCAAAGCACTAAAGAGATCCTGATTAGCTAAAACTCGAAAAAGAGGTAACGTAAGGACCATCTACGAGAAATCAAATTGGTAGTAAACCCAAGTGTAGTATGTCCAAATTCCATGAGCAGGGATCAAAGAAGCGATTGGAATAAGTGGAACTAGAGAATGACGAAGTAATTACCTATACTGGCAAAATAATCAATGACATCGAAATTACTTATATAAACAAATCACATAATGACAGCTAAACAAAAAAGTAGTACGTACAAATTCCATGATTACAGAACATACAACAAAGATTGTAATAGATATGACACCGGTGCAAGAGTAATCAATGAATACCAAAAATTATCACATAAAACAGAAGCTTTTACTAAAAATTAACCAAAAATCAATTAACACACACACAAAGATTGCTGTAATTAAGGCTCACCTAAGATCTGAAAGAGGCTTCGATGGGTCCACATACAATTGTATGCCCGATAAATACGGAACATAATACTGAGTGACTAGATCTTGCCCATTTAACAAAAATGGTACCCCCACTCCATACAGACTCCACACTGTAAGAGATTCGTAAAAATCCTCGAAGTAATAGAAAGGAACTATGTCAACTTCCTGCATTTCCGATCCGCTTGCATTCACCTGCCAACCACACAAAACACGACAAATTAAAGAACTTTTAAAAGCTTCCTCGAAAAATATTTCAAAACCGCCAAAACTTAACGACTTTTCAAAATTTTCCTTGAACCCAACGACTTTTCAAAAATTCGTTAAACTTCTAAAATTCCCGTAAACTTAACGACTTTTCAAAAATTCGAAAGTTAACGACTTTTCAAAATTCCGTTCATAAATCTCCCGACACCAACGAGAAATGACATGCTTCCGGAACAAATTCTTTCATAGAGTTTTTGAAACCGCGACTAATAACCTTACAAAAATTACATCTTTTTTTCGATCTTTTTTAAAAAACCATGAACTATCCACTTCTCAAAAAATATTTTATCAATCTTTTCAGAAAGTCACAAATTTCAAGATCTTTTTTTAAAAATAAAATATTCGAAAATGCTGCGAATTAACAGTAATCAAGAACTCCTCTTTTGTAGATCTTTCAAAAACTATATTAGAGCAAACAATCCAGGTATGTGGATTCATTTCCCTTCGAGCATTTAACTCAATTTCCCTCTGCCAACAACAAACATGCAATTGCAATCTCATTCAATTTATCCAAATCCCGTTTTTGTAGCAATCCTGTGATGCTAACACATAAAAATTCGAAAAATATTGTCAGTAAACTTATATATCAAAGAAAACGAAATAAACCAAATTCTGAATTTTCAAAACTCGAATTAAGCTCGCCACTTGTCTTAATTTTGAAATGCAGGAATACATGTTTCTGATAATCTGAATATTAAATCAAACGTAGAATTCTATCTCATTTCTTTTCCTCGATAACATCTTCAGTAAACAAAAAGAGGTTTGGGTTTATCTCTATCAAAAAAAAAAAAAAAAAAAATCAATCAATGAATAAGAATTCTTTAATACCTCAGATGAATTCTGTGAAGGAATTACTATAGTTAAAGTTTCCGTCAAACGGTCCAAGTTAGTAACATTTGCCGCCGCCGCCATCTGCATGAACTGCTGCTGCTGAAACAACATTTGCTGAAACCGTTCAGCCACCGGCGGGTGGTATAATTCTTCACCAGCATTCGTCCGGGACACCGCATAGCCATCTGTACCTGACATTGCTCAAATTCGAGTAAATCAATTTTTTTTTATCTGTCTGTCTATGTGTATATGTCTCTCTTTGTGTAATTTAAGTTCGAGAATCGTTAAAAATGACTGAAGAACAGAATCTTCACTAAAATGGAACTGAATTTAGGCAATCAGATGGTTTTTTTTCTTTTTTTGCAGTGAATTTGTGATGAAGATGAAAGTGAAAGGCGTTATGACTCTGAGTGAGTGTGAGTGCTCTCTTCTTAAAGAGTTGAGTATGTACCAGCGAGGGCAACTGATGGAAATATGGCAAATACGGAACAGAAAAGAGGGCTATTTTCAAGTGACAAATTTCGCAATTCTTCCACCTGTATTGCACTCCTGTAGCGTACAGACAAATGGAGTGACTTGATTTGACTTTAATACCCCCTCGGAACTCTAATTAACACATGTGCCCTTTTGCTACCTAGTAGTTGCCGAAAAATGGAGGAATATTAATTAAAAATAAAGAGATTATAAAAGTAAATATTTGTTACCACAATTTCTTTTTCAAATCAATAGATAAATTCTTTTAATTTTTGTAATCTGAAAAGGTGTTCCTTAGGTAAATTAGGCTTGGATACTAGGATTTCGTTACCTCTGAGAAAAAAAAAATTATTATTTGTTAAAATATATAGATTACTAGAATTACGAAATGTGAAGTTAGATTTAGTGAATTTAGAGGCAAAATTTTGATAATCTACTCCTACTCCATGTATAATTCGCTAAATACAAAATATAAAGAGAATTGCTCAAATACATTTGAAAAAAATACGGCGATTTTCGTTCATTTCGAGGTACTTTATAAAAGTGTTAGGTAGACAGGTTCAGTTATATTTGTGAGACAGACTTTGAAATTTGAAATGGATGGTAAAAGGTTGTACAGATAAGTATGAAATTAATGAAAATGATGCCCCGTCAACGCATTTATTGAATTTGTTCACATTTAATAGAGTTAGTATTGTTGCTGAAAATTAATACCATTTTATGTCCGAGATTGTTGAATTGCCTATGATTGTGTTGTGATGCATTAACAATTTAATGATATGTGCATCATCTTACTCACAAGTTCAAAATATTTTATCTAAACATTAATTAATTTCCTCCCTTGGGTTTTAACATGGAGAAGTCCCTATTAATTAATAATGGGATGGATAGTAAATTGTGTTGTTAAATATTTTCAACTTTGAGAGTTTAAGAGCATGTTTGGCTAAGCTTAAAATCCAATTAAAATTGAAAATATAGTCGTTATTAAGTCTCACTCGTCTAATAAAAGTCAACAATAACGGCTAGTTTTTCAATTTTAATCTCTACTGAACACGCCCTAAGTAAATTTTATTTTAATAATTCTAGAAAGTGTGTTGTTCACGTTAAAATTTGTTGTGGGTCACCAAGTCGGGGGCAATGATGGTTTGTTATAGCGGTATTGGATGTTTTCGCTTCATTATCTTTGAAAAGTACATGGGAGATAACAGTTGGTTAGTAAGAACAAGCCCTAACCGGCTCCAGGATGGGCTACTAATGAAAAGGGTCTTGTCTCAAGAAAAAAAAATGAAAAATAGATATTAGAGAGTGTTTTTAGGGGTGTGTTTTGTGTTGTATGACTTGTAACGGTTTGGTGGATGATGCATTTGATAGATACTGAATGTGCGATGCTAGCAATAATTGGCGTAGTCGCCTGATAAATACATATAAACTCGACTTCATATATAGTCCGTTCCTTGATTCATGTTGCATTAGGAAAATGCTTATAACTCAACATAAAGGACACTGTTTTTCAAACCATTCACGCATATGGATTTTCTATGGTATAAGATACAAGATCTAAAAATTTCCATAAATTTCAGATTTTTCACTTTAGAATTTTGACATCTTTTTTGAGATTTTAGATAATGTACGTAGCTGAGTGTAGGAGATTCGATTTTATGAACAATGTATTTCATTTGAAACTAGACTCGTAGAGCTTTTTAACGATATAAGAGTATCTTCAATGCATTTTCTAAATACAAAATGTTTTTTTATTTTAGAGAGTTGATGCTTAAAAATGAGTTTCACAGACTCTCTATTTTAAGTTAATAAAATAAATAGTAAGTTTGATTCTTAGCCGAAGATTTACCCTCTGAAAGTTAATTTCCTTCTGTTCACAAACGTAGCCGTGTTGTTTCTTTCCATATTAGATTCGAAGATTTAGGGTTTCGATCTTGTTGTGATAGTTTTGTTTCCGATAGGTTTAGTTGAAGATTTAGCTTTTTGAAGTAACTTTTCTTCCGTGCCTAAACTGAACTGCATTATTTCTTTTTCTTTTCCATATTAGGGTTGAAGATCTAGGGTTTCGATCTTTTGGGGCTTGATCTCTTTCTATAGGTGAGTTATTATTATTATTTTTTTTTGTAGGTGATTGTTGTTTGTGTTGTATTATTTTACGTTTGTGCAGAATTTAGTGGGTGTTTGATATGGATTAAAATTAGATTTTTAGTAAATTGTGATAGAAGTTTTTGAAATGTGTGGTTGAAAAGTTGTGGAACCCATGAAAGATGTTGTTAATATTGATTGTTTGACTTTGACTTAAATTAAAATCTGATTTTAATTCGAAACAAACATGGCCTTAATATCTCTTATATTTTTCAAGTTTGCGAATTGTTTTGTAAGGTGATTTCAAGGTGTCTTTAAGCATGTGGATTTTTTCTTTTTCTCGTCTGGGATTTTGGAAGTATGAGGACTTTAGGGTATTCTCAACTTCATTTTTCGTTGCTCAAATTATGTAAAGAATTCAGTTTAAGTAAATGGTCTTCAAAAGTAAAGGGAAGTTTTCATTTTAGGATTTTTTTTTTTTCTTTCCTTTCATAAAAATTGTTTAAAATGCACCATTTCTTTCTTATTGCTTAAAAGAGTCGACTATTTCTGTTTGACTTGTGATACCTGTGCGAATCTGTATTTTGGTTCGATGATCTATGATGATTTGTGATGCCTATGCCCTTTGGATAATTGTTGATATATATATAGAGTATTATCTCTTTGCAATAAAGAAACCAGGGAGATTACAAAGGGAATTGGCAGAATTTTAATTTTCAATTTACACTTTAAACCTATGCTTTTATACTCTGTTTTCAGGAAGCACATGACTTGCTCATAACTTGTTAAACTCTCATACAATTTTCTGAATGGAAATTTGAGAATCTTCCACTTCAAGGAAATTAATTTTTATATGAATTGGAAGAATAGCATTGGATAGTGCATAATATTACCAAGTGATTTAACTTAGTGAGGAGGTGGAGGAAACAAAATTAGTGTTTGTGGAGTTCCAATGGCATTTCCTGTGAAAAAATTCTTTCCACTGTGTAAATTAAGATAAAGGTTGCTGGAAGGACAGAACATTTTTTATTGATGAATTTATTGGATATTGAGCAATGCTAGAAAGTCTTTAAAGAACTAGGAAAATACAAGGAATATAGAGAAATTAACATACATAATGCAATTATCAAAACAATAGCACTTGGCCAACAATTTCAGCATTTCATGGACTTTTGAAAAATGTTCAATTCATGAGCTAATCGAAACAAAATTAATACAAAACTCGTGCAACGCACGTGACATTCACTAGTATTTAGTAAATCACATATTCCAATGCTCAACACAAACTATTTTCCTAACCATTTATTTCATCAGAAGGTAGACTTAAAATTTTGATATCCCTTTGATGCTTTATGAAACTATACATAATTCAACATAGAATACTCTGTTTTACAAATCGTTTTTCATTTGAAATTAGGCTTGTCGAATTTTCCGATTACACAAGATTTATGATCAAGAAATTTCTAATATTAAGTAGTATGTACGCTAAAGTACAACAAAAATTCAGGTCGAATAAAATTTCACCAACTTCACTCAGTTTTACGAATCTGCATAAAACTCAACAAACTCTATTTTATGAATGGTTTGTTTTGTTTGAGAGTAGACTCACAGATATTGCTGATGGAATAACTAATAAGATTCATGATTCAGATTTCGAAATGTTGGAAATTTTGTCAAATTTGGTAAACCTTACGAAAATGTTTGACTCAATGTAGGAGACTCTGTTTTACAACACATTAATTTGAAAGAAGATTCGTAATGCAGTTTAATCCCATCGGGATTACAACCCCAGCCTATGTTATGTTAATGTGATATTAAATGATAAGTATAATTAAATAAGTTATTTAATTTTACGTTTCATATATCCTATCACCTAACAACACATAGGTTGGGGTTATGACATCTGTGGGATTAAATAACATTATTCTTTGGGAAAAAAACCAATAAACATGGAAATTACTATTATTTATTTGTTATCGGATTCTTGTTATAAATTACATAAATTCGAAATATTACTATTTTCAGGCTCTTTTTATAATTAAAAGCCAAATTAATTACCATATCTTGAACTGCACGTATGTTCGCTAATTTCTTGTAATAGTATTTTTAATGGATAGTAATTTGCTCGCAAACTAAATATATCATTGATGACTAACAACGACGTAATAAGATTAGATCAACTTAAGAAAATACTTAATGAGTATTGCCGGAATTGGATCTAAATTACAAAATAATTGTGTTTAAAGAAACGTTGTTTGGGAGTGTTCATTGTCTATGACTTAGATCTGCCTTTGAAGGGGGACCGTCGGTCCTTATTTATAGGATGGAAGTTTAAGCCACTTGTCCATCTAGTGTCAATTCAACTATAATACCAATCTAAAAATGTGTACCGTCGTCTAAACTTCTGGCTTCTTGATTGGCTGATGAGGTTGGCCAAGCAAGTCATCATAATGCACACGCCCCAAATATGGTATCAGGTAAAGATGGCATGACGTTGGGTAATTATTGTTTGTTTCTAAGTGATTAAACATTAGGTGTTGGCGTCATGGCGAACACATGTCGTTTTGGGAGTGATTGGTGGTGAGGCAGAGCAATGTAACAATGATTTACAATCATGATGTCCATTCAAATTACGATGGCCTCTGTTTGAGCTTACTCTCTTGGATTTAGTCCGATCTTCCAGTGTGTTGATTGGATCTTCCAATTCTCTTTTAATAAAATGTTAGGTCGAATCCCAACATACACATGTTACAAAACTAACAAAAATAAGCTATTAAAGTTTGAAGAAATGATAGAATTGTGATTTGCGTGTTAACAATATAATTGTCCATAAATCAGGAGGGTTTCCTTAAAAGGCTATTTCTAATAAAAATTGCGGAATCATAAATGTACATTAAGTGACCGTTTAGCCCCCATCATCCCATATTATAATAAGAGAAGTAGTAATTTTTTGAAAAATATGTGGTTAAGCTCCTGTTTGAGCCACATTATTTTTTCATTCTTATTTTTCTACTCATTTTCAACAACATATTTTTCAATAAAATAATATTTTATATCACATCAATAACTTTTTCTTCTTTTTCAACCATATATTCCCCATCACATCAACAAAAAAATGCATTCTTGGCTCCAAAACATGCACCAAACAGGGGCTAAAAAAGAAAGAAAAGTTTTTTTAATTTATGTGTATTATTATTTTATTGAAAAATATGTGATTGATAAAAAGAGGAAAAATGAATTATAATTTAACGAAAAATAATGGATGTCAAACGGGGGCTAAATAAAGTTCATATCATACTGCTCCACCTATCCATTTCAATTCTTAGATGTTATTTATTTTGAGATTATGGTATTTGAAGTATAATTATTTTAATTTACGGGTTATATTTTTGTAATTTTTTCTTATTGCCAAGCATTGATATGTAAATTCTAAAATTCCCAAAAAAAAAATAAAAAAAAAATATGTAAATTATAAGCATTTTTTAAAAGTCAACATGTAGAGTGCAGTTACATGTTATATTTTCTATATTTGTATTCCTATAATCTAATATACAATCATCTTATTATTAAACATTCCAAATAGACAAAGGAAAATCAAAAGAGTCTTTTTCTGGACCAGCTTTATAATTTAACTCGTTTGATTCCTATTATTTTTAAAATATATTTTTCTTTTTTTTATTTTTAATCACACATTTTTCAATAAACCAATATTACAAACAAATTCAATTTTTATTTTTATTTTTATTTTTTAACCACACATTATCCATCAATCACTAATAAAAATACATAATTTGCCAAATAACGGTGCTTAAATAATGCCTTAATTTAAGTGGGATCCATTTGTGGCGAATCGACCGGTGGATAGCCAGCTGAGTCAACGTCAAGCCGATAGGTTGGAATAATAGTTGAGAGCGAGTTCCGGTTCAACTCAGTCCTCTCAATTTTCTTGTTCTCCCTTCTCGTTTTCTCTCTCTGACCCCAACCCAACCGCCGGCCATTTATTTCTCAGATTCTCGATCCCATCGCTCAACAACAAGCATAAATACGGGCGATTGGAATTACTGCACAAATGCCCTAATTCGATTGATATGTCATTGACTTGTTTCCGAAAGAGCGGTTGCTGAATTCATTAATTGGAGTTGTACAGATTGGCCATGCGACCGTGGTTGTTTGCGATCGGCCTCTCGGGAGAGGACTCTATCATCAATCAGGGCGCCGGTATTTGTTTTGTTGTTTCAAAAATTGTTGATTTTTTTGAAGCCGATTGTTGTATATTTATCCATGGCCGCCGATACTCATGGCCCTAGTCCCAAGGTCCTCCTCTGCAATGCCGGCGCTGGTGCTGCAGCAGGTAAATTCTCCTCGCCGTTGCTTCTACTATTTCTCTGGTCAACTCTGTATGTTTTATACACGATTATTAGTTTAATTCTGGTGTAAAGTAACCATTTTCAGTGATAAGTGTCGAAATCTTTTTTGGAGAATCTGTTTTACTCTGGTGGAATTCAAATATGGTGCAGGTGTGATTGCGGCTACTTTTGTCTGTCCTTTAGATGTTATCAAGACTAGGTTTCAAGTCCATGGGCGTATTGCTAATGCTAATACTAAAGGCAAGTTAGCTTTTATTATGATGCAAGCTTGTTGATTTATACATATTTCTATTGTTGCTTTGAATATGAAACTTATTCTGTCAAAAGATTTCAATTGAGCAGTGAAGCACTCTGAATTTAGACGTTGGAAATCACTGAATAGATGATATTTTCTGTTCTTGGCCAGGTAGTGTTATAGTAGGGAGTTTACAACAGATATTCCGAAAGGAGGGGTTGCGTGGCATGTACCGTGGGCTCTCCCCTACAGTGCTGGCATTGCTCCCCAATTGGGCAGTAAGTCGTTTAATGTTGTTCATGTGCTGTTTTCATGGTTATGTCCCCTATTCTTCTCTGGATAGAAAGGAGAATAAGTTAAATCACAAATAACCTTATTTATTATTTTGCAGGTCTACTTTACTATCTATGATCAACTAAAAAGTTTTCTTGGCGCCGATGGTTAGTTCATAACCTACTTTCTTTTGAGATGTGTAACTTTTCTCTGACGAGCAAAAAAGAAAAACACTTATCTGTTTTAATATTGTTATGTGTTAGCAAATCCCCCATCACTCTTGTCGCTTTTTTGGTGTTATTGACGGTGCCTTATGTCTTTGGCAATTACAGATGTAAATCATCAATTGTCTATTGGTGCTAATATGGTAGCTGCTTCTGGTGCTGGAGCTGCAACAACTATTACCACAAATCCTCTTTGGGTTGTCAAGACAAGACTCCAAGTATGTCTATCTGCTTCATCCATTATTGCATTTCATTCTTTGTTAAATATTTTTTTTATTAGGTTTTGGTACTGTTAAGAACTTAAATATGAAGCCAATTTAAGTAAAACATGGGCAATAATGAAGCCTTAGATTCTCTGCTTATAAATAATGAATTTGACTTTAGTATCATTTGTTTTTATTGTGCTTTCTCTCAATTAATTGATAAACTGGAGTTGATGATGTTGGACGATCGTAACAACGCTGAACCACCACCAAAAATTAAGAGAAGAAATATAAAAGGAGAAAAAGAGAGGAGAAAAGAGAGGGAAGAAGATAGAAAGAGAGGAGACAAGAGGGAAGATAATTGAGAGATTGAGGAAGATTTCTTTGATTGTATTCATTAATAATATTGTCGTGTTGTTATAAAAGAACTAATCCTCCTTATATAGGGTCTACTACTTCCTAGATAAGGAAACAAAACGAAATTGTCTTAAAAGTACAATAAAGGTAATACACAGCCTAATAATTTAATTCTTTGCCACGAATAGACTTTTAGTGTTTCATCTTTTCTTCCCGACTGAAAAGAACTCAACTCCGACGTGTTAAACTCCAAATAGTCATCCAAGATCTTCGTATCTAGCTCAAGAAACCCATCATTAATCCAAGTAGCACCACTGGCGGAAGATCTTTCTAATGCACCAGTATTTGAACATGTATGTTTTGGTTTCAAATAATTATTGCTACGAGCCTCATCGTACTAGTTTGGAGTGGTGAATATCAAATTCACACTGTACTTTCTAAGGTTTAAGAGGCCCAGTTGTGACTGGCTGTGTCTTGTCCTCTTTCGAAGTACAGATTATTTTAAGCTTGTAAATTTTTCCTTGTATATTCATTATGCAGACTCAAGGAATGCGGTCAGGTCTGGTGCCTTACCGGAGCACACTATCTGCCTTGAGGAGAATTGCTCACGAAGAGGGTATCCGTGGATTATACAGGTTAGGTTATCTCTTTCATATAATCAGTTTGATAGTCACGGAGGATGAAGTTCTCGTTAAGGGATTGATTTCTTGCTTTTTTGCGATGTTCTTGTGGTGGACAGTGGACTTGTGCCAGCTTTGGCCGGTGTTAGTCATGTAGCAATTCAGTTTCCAGCATATGAGAAGATAAAAAGTTACTTGGCTGATCGGGGTAATTATTCACTTTTCCTTTCTTTGTATTTTCCTATCCCGTCTCTCTCTGGAATAATATGAAAATGTCGTTAACTATGATGCAATGATTTCAGATCAAACCAAAATGGATCAACTTAGTGCAAGAGATGTGGCTGTAGCTTCTTCAGTGTCTAAAATATTTGCTTCCACATTGACATATCCACATGAGGTATGGTGTGGAAAACTTCCATCTATTTGATTGTTTACTTTCTATACACAAAGACATAGTTACAAGGTGGTCAGACATCCCTTTATGTTCTGCCAACAGCAGGAAATAGAGGTAAAGCTTAGGATACCAGTTCAACCTATTGACTGAATTGGAAAATTAACTCTAAATCAATTTCACTAATGTTAGTTTTGAAAAACCGCCATGAAAAAAGAGTAAAATATATCTGATATCGTTTAGGTGTGTCTTGGATTTGCGATTCTCTTTGGCTTATAGTTTTATGAATTGGTGTAAATTTTAATAAATTCATCCATTGAAATTTTATTTAAATCCCTTAAACCTAATATTTTTTTCTTTCTGTAAACATACAGAACTTATCAAATTCCAATTTAAATAGGTTTTGATTGAAATTCTTAATGTAAAATCAAAGAAATGAGAGCTCACTTTCCCCAGTTTCTGAGGGACAAGAATTCTAAGAATTTGGTCGCCACATTTCAAGGTTATAAGGAACTAAATGTCATACAGAGGCAAGATGCTGCATTGATAATGAAATCAGTAAACAAATCTAGCATATAACTTGATAATGAAATTAAAAATTGGTTTTCTTAAATATTAGACTGAATCTCAAAAATTCAAGTTTGAACCAAAAAAACTTGCTTTATGTCGAAATTCTCTTTGCTTATTGCAGTAGGCATTGTTTATGGTTATTAAAATTTCTATACTGCTTAATAGGCTAGTGTCCAACTAGAAGTCAAGACACTCTAGCATTTGTTTTCTTCGTTCTCCTTCTCACAAAATATTGGATATTTTTTTGGTCAATTTAGATAAATTTTAAATCTTGTCAATGACATAAGTATTGTATTAATATTCTTATCATATCAATGTACACAACATTACTCGTTATATGTAATGAAAACAATTGATTTATTTTGTATATTGATTCAACAGTGGGGAACTCGACTATCTGATACTTGATTAGTATATTAATTTTATCTTTGATAAATAACGAACTAAGCTTTATTATCGGTGAACATGGTTACCTGAATGCATTTTTACGACACTAAGGTTCAATAAATATTTTTGACCTTTGACAACTAAATAATATGTTCGGGCAAATCTGTATGCAGGTTGTGCGTTCAAGGCTTCAAGAGCAAGGGCACCACTCTGAGAAGCGGTATTCCGGCGTTGTCGACTGCATTAAGAAAGTTTTTCAGCAAGAGGGAATCCCAGGTTTTTACCGGGGGTGTGCCACCAATCTGCTTAGGACCACTCCAGCTGCCGTAATTACATTTACAAGTTTTGAAATGATTCACCGCTTTCTTGTCACAGCATTCCCTCCAGATCCACATACTCAACCATTCTGAAGATTAAGCTGCCGGAAATCAGCCAATCAAAGGTTGCCAGGAGTTAACGATATAAGTGCATCTTATCAAATAGTAAGGCCGATAGTGTACTGACATTGATATGATGATAAATTGTGATAGTTCAGGATAATTTAAAGTTAGCAATTCTTTCTTCAAGGGATTTCTGTATTTTTTCAACCCTGTATGTCTGTCGGAACGGAACGAGGCCGTGGACTTGTTGCTGTAGTTTTTCTGTAATTGTGGTTTATTAATTTTCACCTTACTTGAGCTTGTTTGGTATTGATTAAAATCCAATTAAAATTGAAAATATAGCCGTTATTGGGTCTCACTCGTCTAATAAAAGTCAACAATAACGACTAATTTTTCAATTTTAATCTGATTTTAATCAGTACCAAANTTTCACCTTACTTGAGCTTGTTTGGTATTGATTAAAATCCAATTAAAATTGAAAATATAGTCGTTATTGGGTATCACTCGTCTAATAAAAGTCAACAATAACGGCTAATTTTTCAATTTTAATTCGATTTTAATCAATACCAAACAAGCTCAGTATGTTTCTTAGCATGTACTTGTGTTTGTGCTGTTGTTTATTTCCCCTGTATTTTCATGCTCCCAGCCAATTGATAAGATACTGGTGGAAACTAAATGTTGTCGCTTGCTTAATCAAAGGGTTTTGGCTTGAAATACGAAGAATTTCCTTTTATAATCATGCAAATAAACGTGGTATCGACCTACCTGTTGTGTTAATTGTCGAATTTTATTTTGCTTCATATTGGTCATTGAAATTTGATTTTTTGTCTCTTACTTTGTTTAACGTGAAGGGCCTTCGTGCCGATTGTAGTCTTTTAAGATATCCAAATTTTGTTCTCATGTGTATATCAAATTTATTTTCTCGTTCGAGATGAACTTTTTTATTTATTCTGTCATATTGAATCATCTATAAGTAAAGCGTAACCTTTGGAGAAGAGACAAAATAAATATAAAAATTTAAAGACAAAAGGGAGAGACAAGTTTTATTTTCGACATTGAGAACATCCTTGCGAAATATTATTAAACAAAACACACCAACCACCACGGAACACCACACATTTTAAGGTTGTAGAAACTGAAATTCACAAGATCCCTACAATTCATAACCAGTGTCAGCATTTTGTGCTCTACATTTCACACATCTTCAACAGTACCCTTGTTTGCACTCATTACAATGAAAATTTGGGAAAAATATATTTTGAAATAGTAATTCTTTTAAGATTGTGTGGTTAAAAAAAAGGAAAATGTTTTAAATTTACGCGTAATATTATTTTATTAAAAAAATATGGTGTTGATAAAAAGAAAGAAAAATGAATTAAAATTTTAACGAGATCAAACAGGAATGGCACATTTCAGTCTCTGGAAACTTCTTAAAGGTCAAACTGTAATACTTTCTTTATTAGTGGGATCTTATGCTTACTATTTAAACATCCAAGTGGCTCACATTTTGGATGCTGGTAAATCATTCTTCCGTTCTTTGATTAATACCTAAGATTTCTGCAAATTTTCTTGGCTCTTGAGAAAATGTCACGTATAGAAATACTTCCCAATGAGGACTCGTGTTATTATTCGCTGGCAATTCGTAAACAGGCTTCGGATGCTGAAATTCGTGGGGGCGTACAGGAAGCTAGCCATGGTAATTTTCTTCTTACGCTTGATAGAGAGGATTGAACAATACTTGATCGTATCAAAAAGTCGTTATGCTGTTTAGTCCCATCCAAGAGTATCAATTCATGATTCTCAAATTCACGTAATCTATTAATTTGGTTTTGATCTTACAGAAATGGCATTGTCCACCAAGCTAAAAAAAGAAGTTTCAACAAATTCAAGAAGCATATTCAGGTGAGTAAATCAAGAAAAAAAATTTCATAATTTGATTAGTTGGCTTGGCAATATAATTACTGATTTTTGGCCATTTATTTGCAGTTTTATCAGACAAGGGAAAGAGGTAAATCTATGATGCTGGATTTCTTGACCTCCTGGGAGACCCGGATGATGACACAGTAAGATTTTTACCCTAGTTTCATAATTCAGATATCCTCATATTTTGTTTAATAGGCTGAACTCGACTCAATCAAGTCATGTTGTCCAGTATTTTCCAGTTATATTTAGAATTGTTGACAAAACCTCGGATAAATTATCATCCCATTGGATAAAAAGATTTCTACATGTGAAGAAGAAAAGATAATGGAACTCGACCCTATTAAGGACGTAGAATTGTATTATATTGTCCATTCGTATCAATACAATGTACTTATGTTTCAGAATACTTGACATAGAATTAGAATTATCGTTCCTTTCTGTGCATAGGGTTTTTTGCGAATGTACAGTTAGAACTCTGAGGTGTCTATCAAATACGTGCACATTAACATTCGATTTATGTATCTGAATTTAATCAAAATAACCCTTTTCTTGTATATACAACAAAGTTTGAATATCGAAAATGGATTTATTTTTTTTTTAAAGCTAAAATTAATGTTTTTTGTTCAAAGGAAGAGAACAGTTTGGAGGATCTTCAGAGGCTATTAATGAACACGGTGGATGGCACTGAAACAGCAAGATTTCCCTCTATATTCAGTGAATCTCATCAGGGAGCGCCAAAAAAATGAAGAATGCCCTTTTTCTGTAGTTATATGCTTTTACTAGTTTTTTAGATCTGTAAATCAATTTACTCTAATTTTTTTTTTTTATATTGACTATTTCATTATCAATAAGAACGTGTGAAAATATAAGGGCACTTGTTATTCTCAGAATCTACTGTAGTTTCTAATGATCTAATTACACTAGATTTGAACGTAATACAAAAAAGATTTACGAAATTCTAAATTTTACAGTTCCAAATCAAAAACCCAGATGGATATGAAGACAGATGCCTTTTTGGAACTAGTATTTCCTCTCAGTACAAATAAAGTTTCTCAGACTCTGCATGAGATCAGTCACGTATGCTCAACTCGTATGAGTTCCATTTTCGTTAATCTTGTCAACTTTCATAATAGCTGCTTTCGTGAATGTGATTGTCAACTCAGACTCTGCATGAGATTGTTTGTTTGTTTTGTACCCATACGAATATTTACAGCAATCAAATGTGAATGAGCTCAAAGAAACACGAAATGCCGGTCATCAATGTTGACGAAGAAAGAAGCTCAAATCAAACATATTAAGCCCAAATAAAAAACAAAATTCAGGAACACAAGACAGCCTACATTACTTAACACGCATTTAATCCAATCGAAAAATGCAAAGGAACTTTTATTGCAATTTCCAACTATATAAATCTTCAATCATGACACCGTTTCAGCCCCCACCCGAATTTACAATGTTAATGAAATGAATAATGCTGAAAGAAACAAGTATCCGAGTCGTTCTGCACTACCAAAACTTTTCTTACACACAAAAGAAGGTAAACGACACTGTACACAAGGAATGGGAATATAAGCGGACACCACTTGGGAAGAATTTTCAGCATGCTAGAGGTTTGTCAATGATAGCTTGAAAAGGCACAAGAGCACATTATTGAAAGATTATGCACCATAACTGGTTGAGGAAATGTATTGCATTGTACAGATCAATGAGTGAATATATGAGCTTCAGGGCACTTCAAATCAAGAATATGCAACTTGACTGTTTGGATATGAAAGGAAGGAACACTGGGAAGAAGTAGAAACTGAGCTCTGAAATTCTGGACATGGTTCAGGTGACACGTTTTTGGATGAGCCCGACACATCAGAGCAAATCCATGATGTTGATGGGTCAGAAGTAACCGAGAAAGAAACATTCAATAGACATATAGAAGTGAAGGGAGATTCCTCAATACCAGAAAAATACCCAGCTGTAGTAATGTTTTTGCCAGTTATGTTCGTAAAGGTAATTTCACCGACCACAGGCAACTCAGAGGGATCAAACTTGTCGTCCGGATGTGACTCCCATTGACCTGTCACCTTAATTCCTTGTTGTACAGTTTCCATGAACACATCCGATATGTAGATTCCTTTAATGTAGCCTCCTCTTCCTCTTACAGTTTTCAGCTCGATTCCAATCAACGAGTCAAGCACATGAAGGTTCTCAACCAATATACTGGAAATGCCACCAGACATCTCACTACCAAAAGCCATGCCAGAGCCTGAATAAGATTGCAAGCGTAGACCTCGAATATGGACATTAGTGGTTGGTTTGCCATATGCAATGCCGTATTCATCCCAGCCGCTTTTTAGCACGACAGAATCATAACCCAAGCTAATGTTGCTGTTTTCGATACAAAGATGCTCGGAGGAGTCTGGAAATCACATTTCATTGTTTTATTAAACAGGAAAATAATAGAATATGAAGCCTAACAGGACAAAGTGAAAATTCAAAAATTAAAGTGTACAGAGAATAACTAAAGTAGCAACTGGTAAGCATTCTTTAGCCACCTGTTAAGCTAAGCATAAAATTTAACTTATAAATTATTAGGTATCTATCTAGTGATTAGTTGCTTGTTTCTTTGATCACACTTGGTGTTTCTTTTCCATTTTTCTTCGTATAGTTTGACCTATCCTGAAACCTTGTGAGCCTGAAATGTAGTTATTTCTAGCCATGTTCAGATGGATTACCTTTTTCTTTCTATACATGCAGAATTTATTCATTTTGACCATAAGATAGGGATTACTTTCAAAATAAGTTAGTTACTTATTTGATATTTCCAACTTTGACTAACAAAAGAATTATTATTTTAAAATTTAGCTATTTAGAAGTAAACTTTTTAAGCTTAGCCTAACATACATCTATAATTTTCATTAGGGTTCTTTTTTTGGCAAATGTAGTCTTGCATGGATTTTGACATCAGAATTATTTTGAGTTGAGATATATAAAAAGTTATAAATTAAATTCATCCAACTTGAACAATAATAATTCCCTTTTTCAAAAAATTGAAGACATGTGTCATCTATGTATATTCTCGAACAAAACATGAATGAAAACATGCATGTGATTTAAGCAGAGCTTTCAAAAGACCTGGGACTATCCCACTGGTGTATGGAGAGTCAGGAGGAGCATGGACTGTTATGTTCTGAATTAGCACTTTACTGCATCAAAAGACAATGAAATAAAACATTTGAAAACTGAACACATACTGATATGTTTTTGTGGGGAAAAAAGCAAGGCGTTCCAGAAAGTTTAGCGAGCTACCTGCAGTAAGCTGGGTGAATGTTCCAAGCAGGAGGATTTAAGAAAGTTAAGTTTGATATAACAATATTGTTTGAGTCTATGAATTCTACTACATGTGGCCGACTGTAATTTAGGGAATGAGAACTGAATTTATCCCACCAAACTGAACCCTGGCCATCAATAGTTGCATTGTCACCTGTAAAGTAGGTAGAAAATAAGGATATCGCACGAGAATGGAAATAATAAAAGGTGAGAAAATAGAAACTACAGTTAAAAATAACCATTAGTCGCTCAACTTATAGCTTTGTTTCGCTTTGATCATAGAACATTTCTTTTACATGTGAAATTACTAGAATGGTTGATATGGCAGTGGTGACGATAGTGATGAAAGTGGAGGTGGAGGAAACCAGTGGCAGAGGGAGGTAGGGCCACTGGAATCAGGGAAACCACTGAAATGTGAGAATTCGTTTATATTACTTTTTATTTCTTTTTATTTGTAATGTTATTATATTTTGTGTATGAAAAATCTTTCCTAGTAAATTAGGCACCCATCGAATCTAAGTGGCTCCTGGAAAAAAAATACACTAACAGATTTTTATTACATGTCAACATTTTAGTCAATTTTTCATGGTCAACATTTTCGTCAATTTCATGGATAGAGATGGACAACATGCCTAAATGGAAACTGAAATGGAAGTTCACGGATTAATTAGAAACAAGAAAAGTTCAGTGACCAAAGTGAAAGAATGATATAAGTTGGGTGATTGATAGTGTTTGTAACGCTAGAAATGAGCAGCAAATTAACTATGTTCCTCAAAAAATTGCTACCTGTAATCACCACATCAGTTAAACTATGTCCTGTAATCAAGCTGCGATATCTTCCTCCAGGTCGTTCAGTACCTCGGCCATAAGAAGGCAAAGGATCAATTACATCCCAGTGACTATAATCCTACAAAAGCAAGGGGAAAAGAAATAAAGCAATTGCCAAAACACCATCGTGTTTGGGTAAGAGACCTAAAATTCGTATATGAGCTTGGATATATTATACAACCACCAAAAATAGAATATAAATATTGAAAACTCATCTAATGACAAAACTCTGCTTTCAAATACAAGATAGCTCCTTTAATTAATACATAATGTATGAGAGAAACAGCATGCTCAAGGAATATTAAATTCTGATTATTTTTCGTATTTAAAGTTATCTTGAGACATTTGCATTTTAAGAAGCCTCATAGAAAGAGAAGTTCTATGAAGCATGATAAAGTGGACAACACAGATTACACAATGCAAAGAGAATGTTAGAAAACAGTATTACAAATATAAATATACAAACAACATTAACAACATTAATATGTATATCTTCTAAAGGAGCAAGCTATAAAATCAGTAGAAAAGGACATTTGGTTTCTGCTATGGAGCATGCAAATCATGATTGAGGACATTATCTCCCATTCTTCCCCCTAATATAAGAGATTAGTAAAATCATTCCCAACTTTAAAACCACCTATACTATTTTATAAAAGGGCAATGCAAAAAGGTTTGACAGTATATCCTACAATTTACACACAGTTATATACTTACTCCCCCTTTCTTTCCGACTTGATTGTCGGAGGGGCCTCAGGGGCAGTCCCTGTTGCCATTTTTGCAGGCACCGATAACAACAGCACTGCAAATAGGAATGTTCGATGAGCCCGAGCATCAACCTCGGACTCAATCTTCTTGATGTCAATTTTTGAGGAACATCAGTGTGTAATAGACGACAATTGATAGATCGTGTCTGCTTAAATAGTAACATAGCACTGTCTTCCCAGATTAACATGCAAATTGCGTTTTGCATTATCACTAAAAGGGGTTACAAAAATGGTAGTAGAATGATAACCTGAGATCCAAGAATAATGGCATCTTTTTCCAGGAAAAGTGTGAGGTGGCTGGTAAGGTTGATGGTTCCAATAAGCCACTTGCCTGATGGAACATAGAGTTGAGCACCACCCTTGTCAGCAAAGGACTTAAGATAGAAAATGGCATTCTGAAATGCCAGAGTATTTAATGTTTTTCCATCCCCAACTGCTCCAAATTCTAAGACAGACACGCTGTGAGGCCTTGGTGTCAACGGCCAATCAGATATGCATACTCCATCGTATTCTGCGGCGCGACTCAATGCCAGGAGCAAAAGGAAAAATACCTGGAAAGGAACGATAGAAAAAGGGGGCAAAAATGTAAAGAGGAATTCATAAAGAGGTAAAACGTTTGATAGCTTCCTATTTTTGAATCTCATAAACTGCCAATGACCGTCATATTCCATCCAACCTTCTTGTTTTTTCCTCTTTAATCTTTACTTTTCAGAACAAGGAAAAATAGAAGAAACTAACAAGAATTCCAGAAAATATCAGTAACCTATGAAACTTTTTTAGGTATAAAAAGTTTGAGAAATCTTTCTAAAAAACCAGGTTTTATCCCTCCTGACAAACAACTAACATATGGACACCATAAGTTATATAAGTTTTCCCCAAATGTCAAAAAAATTCTATATTTTCTTACACAGAGGATTCAACGCAAACTGCTAACAATTGAATAATCAGTTAGGCAGGAAAGCAAAGTAAAATCACGAATTAATATCATAAAATAAGAATGTGGTATTCCAAAAATGGTAACTAGATACTAGCACAATCAAAAGATCCAGAAAAGAAAACACAAATAAATCCCAAGAATCCACATTCATGAATAAAAGAAAGAAAATCTACTTGCACCCTACAAAAATTATATCTTTCACTGTCAAGGCAGAGCCTTTTATTTACAGGACTCACACAATTAAACCTAGTATCCAACAATAAGTTGAATCGTACAGATGATGTAGAGAAGTAAACTAGCACCCAAATTCAAAATAGTGCAGATCAAATCAAAATTTAATTTACTATGAATCCACACTTTTAAACCATAATTAAGCTCAATCCGACAAGTTTTAACGAAAAATATTGTTTTTCTGTAAGAACAAGAGAACCCGCAAAGGAAAAATGCTCATAAACAAAGCTGATCCAAGAAAAACAACAATAATTTAGGAAAAAACAATATTAATTAAGTGAAATAATTAACGTACTTACTAGCCCTTTCATGTTTTTCTCTTCTTCAAACTTTCACTCACCTCCTCCCGACAGAACTACTTCTTCTAAACTGGAAGAAGAAATAAGAAAGAAGAGAAAGAGAAGAAAAGGGTGTGATTGAATGATGATGAGTTGCAATCAAGGAGAAGAAATAAAATAAAATTATGTATTACAATTACAAAATTAAAAATAAAATCGTAAGCTAAAGGGACAGTACAGAATAAGAAAAGGACAGTCTTCATCTGCACATAAACTAATTAAATTTTCTCACTAATTAAATTTAATTCCATAATTATTGCCCCTTAATCACTCCTGTAATTTTCCACTTATTTCCATCCAACGGGTATTTGCCGACACTAAAATCCTTGTAGCAACGGCAAAATCTGTCTTTTTCCTTTTTATTGTAAGAGAGAGAAAGAAGCGGTGAAGCAGTAATATTGTAATAAAATAAGCATAATTAGAGAAAATTAATTACAAAATAAAGAGTGAAATTAACAAAGCGACAAATGGAATTTGTGACAAATGTATATGCATGGGAAGATTGGCATGTGCTTTGTGGAAGGAGAGGGTCCCACAGTCCAATAATGAAATGCTAGGCTGGCATCACTGAATTTGCCAGATCAGAACCTCATTGTCTGTCTTTTTGTGGCCATTGTTCTCTCTTGTGTTTCTTTCTCCAGTGTATTTTAATTATTCGTATGAAACAAGAAAAGCAAATGCGTATCATCATTCTCCTTAAAAGTTTTCATTTAATTATTGCATTAACATGCTTGTAAGCCCGTGAAGTTGGGTAATGGTGGTATGTCGTGTGTGTTCCTAAGGTAGATTAATTATGTCTAGCCATTAAGAACATGTCGTTAGAAAATTATCTGATCGCATGTATCAAATACTCGTCGAACTTAGATATTCATTCAAGTAAATATTAGGTGAAGGAGACGTTACATGACATGCAATAACATTTACTAATAAATTTGCTAAACGACCACATTAATCACCTTCAGACGATCAAGGTAGAATCTCTATGATAAAAGGAAATTGTATCACTAGGGTATGGGTGGGATTTAGAGTCATCCAAGCATTACAAGTACATCTTAAGATGAGTTATTTGAAGAATGATGTATAGACACCAATCGTGGCACTGTACTTTTCTAAATCACGTGAGAGAGCTTTTGAATTTCAAGTTAGCAATGATTGAAGATCTCGTATTACAGCTAACATAATGCTCGTGATATGTGTTGTACCTTCCACAATGATATATTCTACGCGTGCTTAAATGGTTGGAAATGCATTGTGATTTGTGAATTACAGATTCATTAAATAACCACATAGCCACCTCTGAATTATTAAGGAAGAATCACCTCTATAATAAATACTCCTTTGTATAGAAGGAAATTATATCCCTATCCATTGGACAAGCCATTGAGGAGCGGCAAGCACCTACAAAATGTAAAGATAAGTTATTTGAAGAGCATTGCTCAATTCAAAAACTTCTTAAAGAATGGTGTACATGACACTGCACATTTTAAAATATTGTCATTTTAAAAGGAACATCACAATCATGTTCAAATGTTCTCTGTAATTGCCATGTCAAACATCAAAATTGTAAGTACCAGCACGAAATTTTTTACACAATATTGTAGTAGACACTCATCTACTCATATTGCGTGATATGTAGACATGATTAAATAGTACTACGTGTTACGCTTTGTCTCAACTAAGGATGTCAAGTGAGACGAACCAACGCAGCATCGGCTCGTGAGCCGGCCTCGTAACTACGAGAAACTATGTAATTTATAGTAAAAAAAAATAAAATCTGACAAGCTAAGAGCGGTTCACGAGCCCCACCAAGGGACGAGCCAAACCACACTTGGTGAAATAAGTCAGCTCGCGTGGTGAATCGAGCCAAGCTTCACTCGACCCATATAACATCTCGATTCCTAACTATCTTGTTTTCTTGTACGTTACATATAAAATCATTAATCAAGGTTAGCTACAGCAAACCTCAACAAATTGGTGCTTGATTCTAAAGGCTCTGCTTAGCTGTATCTCGCCCCCACTTTATGGAAAGATATAATTTAAGGGGTATAGACGTATAGTCCTACCTACCACATGATTTTGATCTTTTCTAACAAAAAATCCACAAATTCGCTTGATGAATGATTAATGGCATTAGAAGCACCGAAAATAAATTAATCAAACTATATAATCCATGTGCAAATTTAGTGGACAAATTAGATAGAATTTGACATTACAAATTATAAGTATTTTTATTTTTTAATCATATTCGGTTATTTTTATTTTTATTAAATATTTTAAACGTAAATAATTTTGATTCGCATATCAAACGATCTGAATTAATACAACAACAACGACAGACTAAATTAATCTCGTATGGAATTATAAATAGAAGTTCTTCCAATATTCTTTTAATATTGTACAGTGAGAGTTTAAAAGAAAAAAAAAAAGAAGAAATAATAGTGATTTAATCATTTAAGTTCTTTTCTCATTCTTCTTGGGACCAATAGTAGGGATGTACGTCTTTTTTAAGAAAAAATATGATTTGGCCTTGGCTTCTTTCTTTATGCGCATGTGTTCTTGTTATTGAAAAATTACAAGGAACTCACATCAACTGTATGCACAAGATTTGTTGTTGGGATTTTGTAGGTTCAATTCAACTTGACCAAGCCTACGTTTGAAAATGATTTGTTTTCAGGCTGACATATAAATTGGGCCGGTGGGCCGTGCAAACCATATGGGAAAAGGGCCTGGCCCAAATTATTATACTGGCCCATTTGAGACCATTAATATATGAGGAAATTACACCTAGACTTGGTTTTAACATTCCATTTTCATAAATCTTGAATCAAGTTTCATAAT
>CAIGRT010110405.1:0-19297 GCA_903798405.1 Fraxinus platypoda | reverse complement strand
GACCGTGTTGGCCATAGGAGTTTTTTGCCATCTGGTCATTTTACATCTCTTTGAAAAACTTCCCATTGGGCGATTTTACTTGCATTTGAAACACTTTAATAAAATTAGCTAAACGGGCTCATAATTTAGTTGTTTGACTGAGTGCGGCAAACTTGTTCTGTTCGATGGAGAAAATATTTTCCTCTTCTCCTTCTTCTTATGGAAGTCTACAAAATAATGAGTTTATTAAGGTTCACGATTGTTGAAAGGGAAGTAGGTGCAATACAATTCTAATAGTTGCGTGCACTTCGATATGAACAGCAAAATTGTTGTTTAGAAACATAAGAAGAATCCATTATATTGTCCAATTTCATTTAATACTATGGGTGTGTTTGATGTATATTATTGAGGAAAGAATGTATTTTAAATGGTGATATGATGAGAAATATCTGGTTAAAAAGTAAGGAAAAGTTATTGATGTGATGAGAAATATTATTTTATTGAAAAATGTGTGATTGAAAATGAGTATAAAAATGATAATGAAAAAAATAATGTGGCTCAAACAGAGGCTGAATGACCTCAAAGGGACATTAGATGATGAGCAACATTATTTTGGAAGAATGTATTCTGAAATAGTAAATTGATGGAGAATGTGTGGTTGAAATCGAAGAAATGTTATTGATGTGATGAGAAATATTATTTTATTGAAAAATGTGTGGTTGAAAATGAGTTTTGAAAGAATGTAATTTTAAAAGAATGAAAAAAAGTTGGCGATGAATCAACTGATGTCCCCATTGAAACACGTATTTTATTTTTTGGACAACCATTGAAACACATAGTTCAACCCTCATGGGATGATTTCACAAAAAAATATATAAATGCATTTGATCTATTTCAAGGCATGCAAGATAAGGGAATATGTGCTAGGTGGGTAGTCAGCTTATTTTTCAAGATTTGGATGGTTTTAACTAACATAATATTCTGGAAACATCTTAGATGAAATAATTAAGTTCTAATTTAGGGTTTTTGAATGTATAGACCCAAAAATAAATTCAAATTATAAAAACACATGTTAGGTTGAGTTGTTAAAATTTTTTGCACTTAAAAAAATGAGTATTTTCCTTATTATCTTTGAACAACTTCAAGTTTAAGGCCTTATACGAGTTCATCTAACGTATCCCAACACACAGAGATTTTGATTTCAAGTTTTACGGTCGCTCAATTACAAAAACTTTACACATCAGGCTTAGGATGAAAAATAATTTATCTCATTTCGACACACTTAACTAGATAAAATAACTAATAAATTTTATAACGAACATTTCTTTCTTAACTTCGTCCAATATTATATTTTATTTAACTTTACTTTCAATCTCAAATTTATATATAAGTAACATAGACCAAACCCTATATCTCTAGATTTAATTTCTAATAATCTCCATTGTATTCACGCCGTATCAAACGAACCCTAAATGCATTTGATCTATTTCAAGGCATGCAAGATAAGGGAATATGTGCTAGGTGGGTAGTCAGCTTATTTTTCAAGATTTGGATGGTTTTAACTAACATAATATTCTGGCAACATCTTAGATGAAATAATTAAGTTCTAATTTAGGGTTTTTGATGAATGTATAGACCCAAAAATAAATTCAAATTAGAAAAACACATGTTAGGTTGAGTTGTTAAAATTTTTTGCACTTAAAAAAATGAGTATTTTCCCTATTATCTTCGAACAACTTCAAGTTTAAGGCCTTATACGAGTTCATCTAACGTATCCCAACACACAGAGATTTTGATTTCAAGTTTTACGGTCGCTCAATTACAAAAACTTTACACACCAGGCTTAGGATGAAAAATAATTTATCTCATTTCGACACACTTAACTAGATAATATAACTAATAAATTTTATAACGAACATTTCTTTCTTAACTTCGTCCAATATTATATTTTATTTAACTTTACTTTCAATCTCAAATTTATATATAAGTAAACATAGACCAAACCCTATATCTCTACATTTAATTTCTAATAATCTCCATTGATTAGTTTATGTTATCTAAAATCCTTGGATGAGAGGTAATTCGAAATGATGATTATAGAGACTTTTGGGGCCTCTATGCATCAAGTATTTCCCACTATCCTCTGCTTGCCCTTCCTAATATATTAATCTTTAAGTATTATATTTCACAAAATGCCAAAATTTAACCCTAATTAATTCAATGAAATAAAATTAATCAATCCTCATAATTTAAAAAAGATAAAAGAAAAAAAAAATCAACTCGAACAATGGAGCCAGATTGGCATTCGACCCTACGAGCTTTTGGAGAAAATGAAAGAAAAATGTAAAGAATTTAAGAATCGTACTACCTTTTACCAACAAAAGACGATATAAGATTTACAAGAATAAAGATCATATTAATTAATTTTATTAAGAAAAATGTTGTCCTATGTGGTTGGAGGTTAAGAATGAGACAAGGTCTTTGTGTTCTATGATTAACAAATACTGATTAATTTAAATTTTAATATGCTTTCAGGAAAATGTGAAACAAATTTTTGTCTTTTTTTATGCCTTGATCTGATTTCATTCTTTGAAATAAACTAAAAAAGAATGTCTTTCACTGAATCATTTGAGTGAAACAACATTTTAAGGAACATACCTTCCATCTATTCCTAATTATAAGCCTAAACTTTTCGTTGATGAGCATGTTTGGTACGTTGAATTAGACGAATGACGAACATTATGTTACAAATCCATCAGCGTTAAATTTGTCCCGTCTAGTGTACCGAACTTATCTTAAAAGTTAAAAAAATGACTCGAGTGCAACACAAGTAAGCAACATACCTTCCATATATTAACAATATATCTAGGTTTTTGTTGTTTTGATGAAGGCATTAGATGAGTTTGGTACGTTGGAATAAACTGAATATCATAACGGGTTATATCAATTACATTAGGAACAAAAAATTAAAAAGTTTTTCGTTCAAATATTTTTTTTTCTTTTTTTACTATTTTCTCTTACATTTAGGCTTTAAGATTTTTATTAACTTGCAATTTGTGGACTTTTTATTTTATTCATGAATAAAAATATAATGATGTAACCCACATATTATTTAATTAGATGAATTTGAGGCTTTTGAGTTCTTCCAAAACAATAGGCAGAATCCAATGAATAAAAATTGTTGTTGACATAAGATTAAGAATTTCCAATTGCTTTGACTTAGAGAAACTAACCCACCAAACACCAAATCAAGAAAAAAAAATTTAATTAGAAAAATTAAGGTTTGATTTATTCACAAGACATAATATTTGATTATTTGCACCAAACTTAAACTATTGAGTCTATGATTTTTATTTTTTTTTCCTTTAAAAATAGTTGTCGTTTAATTTTAAAAATACGTCATAATCATCTATTAATATATTATTTGGATTATAAAATTTAAATTGCCGACAATGTTTCTAGGGTAAAAAAATAGTAATTTATTTCTCTTAACATTTTTTTTTTTATTAATTTTTGGAATTTACTTTTTTTTTAAAGCAAGTAATTTAATTTTTTAATTGAGAAAATATTTTAATCAAGTATGTTTTAACAAGATTATATGACAAATGGTTAGAAACATGGGATTCTGAGAGGTCAACTAGTTTACTTCAAAATTTTCTAAATAGCAACCTCTGAAGATTCATTCTTCATATCAAATCAAGTATTTTGTTTATGTATTTGACATAATTTTAATAATTTATCTTTAGTATACTGTGACTAATATATAATGTTATCAACCCCGGCCGGAGTACGATCAATTGAAGAAGTCAAGTCATCGATCAACAATTCAAGTGTCTAGTAACTATTGAGTTAAGTTCGAGAAAAAATCACATATTTAACGTTAAATTGAAATTTTGCATTAAATCCAACTCAAAGAGACTAATTTATAAATTCAAAATTACAAAAAAATCGATATATTGGTTTTGTGCCATCTCTAAACGTTTTCGACTTTTGAATCGTCCGGCAGCATTGCTAATCATTCAACTGTTAAACCTACAACCGTACAATTCGAAAACTACGATATTCATTGAGACACAAGTGTTAATAACATGTCAGGTCGTACAAATTTTGGTGAAGTTTCATTGTGCCTCTAAATACATTGACATATACGTTTTATAAAGTTGACCGTTCAAATATCTACACGAAGGGATACGTACTCTTAAACCATGTTCAATAAATATAGTGGACATGAAAATTGTTACTTGTCATATCAGTTTAGTTTAACGTACTAAAGATGTCGTCATCATTCGTTTACTTAATTGACACGTTGCTTAGTCGCAAAAGCGTGAATTTTAATCAAGATGTTAATCACTATCGGTGAGTCTGAGTTGCACCATCATCATAACAAATCTAAATCAATCATAAAAGCGGTTCACCAATAAGTACTTTTTCAAATAAAAGCACTTAAATTTTTGAAATTGAAAAATATAATTGCTTTCTAGAGAAGCTTAGAATGCTTGATAATTGGTGAATTGAAACCATGTTGCTCACCATGTGTGTGTAGAAAGTTGGTGTGACATGATTGAATTAAACATTAGAATAGATATGAATGAGTGCACCTTGTGGTCCTCCCAACGCACCATTTCTCCAACCCTCACTTGAATTTAGTACTTTAATTTTATGGAGTTAATTTTTATTCTATTTTATTTCTGATGAGTATTGTCTAAGGTTCAATGCACGACTGAAAGTATGATTACTTATCTATTTAGCTATACTTGTTCTTATGCTTTTAATTCAATACGACCATTAATCAATCTACCAATTAACGGTGGAAGATAGTTTGTCGAACATCCAAATCGAAGGAAGTACAATCAATTTTTTTATTTTTTTCATTCGATTGACGAAAAACTTAGATCATTATGCATATAGAAACATGTGGGGTGCTTATATTAGAATCCCGTACATTCATACAACTTCTTCTCCTAATTACTTGAAAAATGAATCGTCACTATATGTTACAAGCACGTATCATACTTAGAGTATGTTTGGCTAATCTTAAAATCCAATTAAAATTAAAAATATAGCCGTTATTGAGTCTCACTCGTCTAATAAAAGTCAACAATAACGACTAGTTTTTCAATTTTAATCCGATTTTAATCTCTACCGAACACNGCTTAATTATAAAGATTAGAAGATGAAGGACTTATTGCTTGTTTGGTAAAGATTAAAATCTAATTAAAATTGAAAATATAGTCGTTATTGGGTCTCATTCGTCTAATAAAAGTCAATAATAACGGCTAATTTTTCAATTTTAATCCGATTTTAATCTCTACCGAACACTCCCTTAATAAAATATTAATCTCGTCATCAAAGTAATGTACACGTGTAATACACACGCTCGTCATCTAGTGACACGTACCAACATTTTTTTAATGTAAGCCTGAATTTCATGCATACTCATAATGGAGACAATGAAAGGCATATATATTAAGCCTAGAACAAGACTGTCTCTATGAGGGATCATTGTCTCACAAAATTGCCACAAAAATTTGTGCACCTAACGTAAGTTGTCTCAATCCTAGACTTCAATGAACCATCTTTTGTCCTTGTTTGATACCTCCACAAATGTTGTTAGTTTATTGCAAGACCGACCTCGATTATTTCATTAAATTCGTCTAGTTTTAGTGAATTTCAACGTTTACTTCTTCAAAAGGTTGGAATTGGTAGCACATGGGTTGAGTATAAATGTTTATCTAGGTACGTAAAGAATTATTTTCCGTAGAAAAATAAGTAATTCGAAATTTAATCAATTGAAAGGGAATTCACACATTATTCATGAAATAAAACGAGTATAGAATAGTGCAATAATACAACCTAACTTTTATGTATCCGTGTTCAATTCAAATTCATGTTTCTTTCAAACGGTGGTGATGATAATCTTGACTAGTACCATCATAAGATTTTAATGCAAGCCAATTCATGAATTTAGACGAATTTGAAAAGTCCTAGGTGTACATAAATATCGTAAAGTTACAATAATGGTCATAATGGCCGACTTATGAAATTTTTTTGTCATTATATTGAATATTAATTTATTTATTTTTTTGTTTTATTTTTTATAGCTGTTCGTATTTATGAGTTACGGAGAACCTTACTACATCGTAACACTAATTCACACGACTAAATATGTTTATTTACACAACGTAATGATTATCAGTGTTGTGAAAAGTAACAACTTATTTTTATACACCTTACGGTGAGTAAAAATTTGGATCAATATATTAAATTAGACATGATTAAATATAAATATAGACAAATTTTGTTCACCCTTTCCCTTCTTCCTATTTAACCATATACATGTCAAAAAGATACTCATGGTAACTTTTAGTGTTGAGGAAATTTGTAATTGTGAACACATTGAACAATATATAATAGATAAGTAAAGTTGTAAATACTGGTATCGTATTTTATTTTTTTTGTTGACATAGGAACCCGCAGCCGCTACCGTCAGCGGAGCCCCAACCACCTCGAAATGATGGAGGTCCGACCACTGTGAGTGCGCACTAGGTAAACCCCACTCCATATGTAGTAGCCGCAAACCACACAGGAGAGGTAAACCGCACTAGGCAAGCCCGGTGCGACGGGCTCAACCGAGGAAGTGTTGGCAGGGGATTCAAACTCGTGATCTTTGGTCTCCGCGTTCACATGCTACACAACTCGACCACCCCCGAAAGGGTTACTGGTATCGTATTTTAATTAGGCAATGGGTATTGGTCGTGTCACTAGCCATACTCAAGCGACTATTTATCAAATATACAAGTTTCGACAAAGTAGTAAAGTCATTTACGAGGTACGATAAAAAAAAAGGAGCATAAAATGGAGTAAGGGACAACCTATTTTGTCTCTTAATAAGCTCATGAGTACCCAAGATATCACTGTTGGAGTGGGAGGTTGGTAGGGTGGGGGTTGGACCCAACATATTATCAATGCTGGCAGCCTTGGATCCAACTCTATAGCTGAAAAAAATGCTGACAGTTGTTGGTAAATAAAAAATATCTTCTTACAACATTTTGTTTTGTACACGATGCCATTCACAAGGAAATACATGCATTTATACGCCCTTTTCTTGTTCTTTTTGATAATTACAATGTTTGTACACAAAAACATAAAAGTTTCAGAAGAAAGATGTTAAAATTTGTAGTCTTATATCAATGAATTTGTATTATTATTTTTTTTTCTCGCGTTAGCTTTGTGTTTTTTGTTATAGACGACAATGATCTAAGAACATCGCTAGCATCTGCAAAAAAAGACGACGACAAATTCTTTTGAAAAATAAAAGAACGAAAGTGAGTTTCTAAATATAATTGTTGACATATAAAAACATATTATACGACGTTTTGTTTTTACTTAAATGGACGTTTTGTGATAGAGGGTCATTTCATAATTTGATTACAAATGACTTCTCGAAAATTATTTTTCATTTATCCTTGTCAATGAGTGGTATTAAAATAGTGAAATTTCATGTTCGATGTTATTTATTTTTCTCTCTTAACTATGGCCAGTAATAAATTTTATCTTTTCTACTTAGATAGTTATTATACTTTTGTTTTAGGAGGACAATTTTTTATTTTTCACATCAAGTTAATTCCCTTTAAAACACTTAACGGTGTTTTCATTAATAAACTAAAACCTTAATAAATTTCTCCTTTTTTTTTTTTAATATACACAAATTCAACTAAATATTTTTTCATAGAAACTAAAATAACTATCAGTAATTTTGATATTCATTCTTTCATTACAACCTCAAAACAGGTGTCTGTTGTACAACCAAAACATAGTGAAATCTTTGCATCATTCATGTTCATACGGCTGTGCATTTAAACGTTGGACTGTGCTAGTTGTACGGGGGTGGGTTTGTTGACAATCTCTCACACATGGGGTGGGTGGGTCATTTTTTTTTTATTCACAGTGGAGCTCACCATTGTGAGTGATTGTCAACCATTTCGGACAACTATGACTCGACAAATGACATTGCCCTTGAATGTTCATATGTCTCTGTCTGGACTCTGCACTCTCCCCAAATAGACTATGTACCCGTGTGTGTGAGACTTGAGTCGAAATTTCATTAAAATTAAATTTTTTTTCTCTCTTCATTTCAATCACACATTCATCAAATAAAATAATATTATATACAAATTTAAAACTTTTCAACCACACATTCTCCCATCAATCACTGTTCTAAAAATTTTCAACCCCAAAAATGGGGGCCAAACAGGGGCTTACGAATTGGACAAATTGGCAGTGGGAATATTGATGAGGCTGCTGCAGAGAAAAAATGGAAAAAAAACCTCTACAATTTTCTTCACTTGGAAGCTTTTTCCCTCTCTCCCCACCTTTGCATAAACAGGTGGCACAGATACTATTCTTCTCCCTCTTCCAAAACTCTCTCACACACACACACACATACTGACGCATGTTTTTTTTCACTTTACAACCTTTCTTTTCTTTTATTACAGTCTTTAATGGCTGCCCCCACACCTAATTTTCCTTCATTTTAATAAGCCTGTTTTGTTTTTATTTTTTTTCCATCTCTGACGTCTCTCTTTTTGGTCGGTATGGAATTAGATACTCTCCCACCCAAAAATAAAGCTCCAGTTTTCACCCTTTTGTGTATTGAATGGCTGTAAATACCTGTCCAGGTTGAATTTTTTAGTGCTCTTATTTCTTAATGTAAAGAAAGGTCAATTTTTGAGAAAATAATTTGTGGGTGTCTCTTGAATTTGTTCATTTCTTGGTGTTCAATGAGTTCACAGAGTTTTTCATTTGGGTTTGACAGAATTTGATGAAAAATCATTGCTGTGAAAAATTTGAATTTTCATCAAAATAACTTTTATGAACTGAATTCTAAGCTTGATTGTGTAAAGAGTTGTGTGATGTGATCTTATTATCCTTGAAGGCAAGATTGGAAGACCTTGAGGATTTTGAACAAGTCTTCTGAGGAAGCTTTGGGACTTCTTTTTTTAGTGTGGAAATTCTGGTAATTGTTATATTTGAAGGGAAGGTCATATTGGAATGCTAAAAGCAATTTTATAAAAAAAGTTAGAAGGTAAAATCTTGATTCTTTGCCAGACAGAGAAGGCAAAGGTTCCTTGAGCTTTACTGTCTTAGATAGCTCGTGTAATCTGTGTCTGGCTACATGGTGGATCAAGTTTCAGGTAATCCTTCTCTTCTGCAAATGTGATTTTTTTTTTTTTTTATAATCATTCATTTGTTTCGCATATTTTGTACTGAATTTGTGAAATCTTCCTGTGATGACTGATAAAAGATTGATGTAGCCGACCCCGAATTTGTTGGGAAGAAGTCTTTAGTTTTTTGTTTTGTATCTACTGAACTTTTGTGTTTCTTTAGAGTATCATCTCCCTTTCGTCCCTTATTATTCTCCAGTCAAGAATTTTCGTAATTAAATTGCATAAAGATTAGTGCATTCAAGGAAAGAGACTTTTTTTTTTTATTGCTGTGAGCATCATCACTGGAGTTTTATAGTGATTGTAAGAAATTGTTTTGTGGGTGATAGAGCGTTTAGAGAACATTTTCCTACTTCGAGAGGGCCAAGAAGGATGCACCGGATCTAATGTGGCATATATAAATTAGAATATCCGACGCCCTTGTATTATTGGGTATATGTCTTTGTTGAGGAAATAGTTTTGTCAAATGCATCGTGATCATCAGATTAGATGCTCAAGAATTCTATGTATATTACAAAATAAATTCACCAACAAAATAGTTTCTTGTTAAATGCATCACCATTATCAGATAATACGTAACAAAATAAATTTACTTATATTAGCCAACAATTATGTTATTCATAAAGTGAAAGATCTGATGTGCAATTTATTAGCTGATCAAATCATATGCATGTTCATAATTTCTAATTTGGAGATTCTTTCATGACTTGGTGCTCATAAAGGTGGATATTGGCTTGGTATACCTAGCTTTTCTATTAAATGTCATTAATTTCCCATTTCTTTCTGGTGCTTAGATTTGCAGTAAGAGAAAGGAAAATTAACTGAAGTTGAAAGATTGAAGGCCCTAAAATCTCTCCTTATGGCGAAGAGATCACAGAGACGCCTGTCACGGCATGAAAGGGAGCAAGCAGGTTGTATATGGAGTTTTATTAGCATATTGGACTTCCGCCGTGGTCGATCCAACCGAAAATTGATTGCCGATAGAAGGCGAGAAAGCAGACAACCTGTTGGTAAGAACTCTATGTAGAAGTAACATTAGGGGTGTTGAGCCACCTTATCTAAAGTCTTTGCAGGGTGAATTCAACTTTTTTATCATGCCTGACATATGCACAATTATTATAAAACGAGTGGCAGCTATACTTGTAACCCTATATCTTTGCTGGTTCTGTGATACCAGTCTTATGTATTATAAGACCAACAAAGATATAGGGTTCTAATCTTGCTGCCACCCTTTTATAAAAATTGTGTATGCATGAGGCCAAATGAATCTGATTTGCACGTGAGGGAATGTTGAAGAGAAAATTTATAGAAAATTTTGTGCTCTCTATAACTTCTTAAGCTTTTAATGAGCTCATTCAACAATGAGAATTCATATTCCTACTTACAGAGTCAGTTTTTACAGATTCAAGATATTTGCTATTGCTGCTACCTATTTGCTCTTAGCCTAATCATTCTCCCTCTTCCCTTGTGCTCTTCGGTAGGTGCCGGGAATTCAAGTACCAAAATAATTGTACCTGGTCCAACTGGATCGGTAAGTCTTGGCTGCTTTTCCACTATGACCTATGATTTGTCTGCTTGTTCGATTAATTTAATGTTGAATTTCAGGATGGTAAAGAAAGTAGGGTGGCGGTGGATGTTGCCAAGACAAGTGTAAAGGAACTCATGGAAGAAGAGATGCTCACTGAGCAAGGCTCGGAGAATGAGGCAAATGAGTCTGAAATTTGTTTGAAGCAAGTTGATTCAGAACATGGACACCCTATAAAAAAGAATCATAAGCGAATAAGCAGAACTCACAAGTCATTTAGTGATATGAACGTCCCCAAGTCAGATGCTGCAGAATCTTTGATGCCCGATAACGTTCCTGAGCAAAAACCTTCAGATACTCTTGATCAGGAAATAATGGAAGAATTATCCCAGACTTATCAGAAATTTTCAAGCTTCATGAAGCGGGATACTCGCGACGATCTTGACATGCCGTGTGGTCGGGATCTCTCAGTTGTTGAAGAAAAATTAGTTGCAGCAATAAAGGTATTTAAAGATCAAAGGTTAAGTAGCAGTAAGCATTTTGGGGAAGAGGTGAAAACCAATTGTTCAAAAGAGTTCATGGATGCTCTGCAAACTTTAAGTTCAAATAAGGACTTGTTCTTGAAACTACTACAAGATCCTAATTCTGTACTAGTGAAGCAGATGCAAAACTTGGATGATGCTCAATTAGACGAAGACCAGAAACAGGGTTCTTTGATGGGATCTGGTTTGTCTAAGGAGAAACTAATCAACTCGAAACCTGATGATCTTTCAGATCGTAAACACCGTAAATTCTTCCACAGAAAGAGCAAATCTCTTGAAAGCTACCCCACTGGAGGAAATAAAAATTGTCAATCTTCTAGTAAAATTGTCATCTTGAAGCCAGGACCAACAGGGTCACAGAGCTCACGTGCTGACAACAGTATTAGCAGCACTTCTTTGCAGTCGCTTTATGCCATGGATAATAAGGTACAGAATGAAAGGAATACTTCTCAGTTCTCTTTTAGTGAAATTAAAAGAAAGCTGAGGCATGCCATTGGAAAGGAGAAGCCTGGGATTGCTCCTGATGGATCGGTCCTTGAATTTCCTTCTAAGTCTCAAAATGGGAACTACAGTGGCAAAGGTTCTAGTGGAGAAAATGTTGGGTGGAGTTCTCCAAATAGGAACCATTTCTATACTGAAAGATTTGCCAAATCCCAAACTGGCTTTAAGAGCAATGAACAAGTGGGAAAATCAAAAGATAATGGTGCAGAAATTGTAGACGGGACTCTTAATTATCCGAGGAAAGGGGTGTCTAATATCTATATTGAGGCTAAGAAACATCTCTCCGAGATGCTGAACAATGGAGATGAAAATGCAGAGTCTGCGAGCCATCGCATACCGAAGTCCCTGGGCAAGATTCTTTCTTTTGCCGAGTACAGCGATTCTCCATGCTTCAGTCCTAGAAAATACGGTGATGATTTATTCATAACTGCCCAGATGAGGTTATCTCCTCGAGGCATGGCTAACAACATGAATCGTTTTGTGCAAGAAAACCATGACAATCATTCAAATTCGCCTGGGCCAAACTTAGAGAGTCAACTTCCCATAGCTGTTGACAGCGCCAATGAGCAAGTACAATCTCGTAATACAGAAATCAATATTCCAAGCAAACATAATCATGATTGTTCTGAAGAAACTGAATCTTTTATCCACGACGTAATAATTCCTGAAGGTATTCTGTTCATCTATTCTTTCTAAAAATAATTCAGATGGCATTTTACTTAAAATTCTGACGACTGTAAGATTATACCATGGTAACAGCTCTGATTTCATCTTCAAGAGTTGTGGAGACTGAAGAATCAACTGGATCAAGTCCCGAGGAAGGGGAAAAACTCATAACTATTTCTGGAGATTTGGCTAGAGATGAGCAGGATGGTGGTATTGAAGAAATGGCCATTGAAGAAAGTCCTTCCCAGTGCTTGAAAACGGTAAACTTCTATTTTTATGAAATGAGAACCTAAATCTAATAATGACAATAGAAACACGCCGCGCTCCATCTATGTGGGATGGTAATAACAATTTTACCGCAGCTTGTTTATCTTTAAATTTTGTTTCCTAATTATTTCCTTTGAACATTTAGTATTCTTTTTATTCTTGTCCAGGCTCCATCTGAAGAAGATGAGATATTGTCTTCTCCATCAGCGTCGCCATCGTACTCTCCAATAAGCGGGAAAGTAGATCCTGATTGTGAAATTGTTAAAATGGAACGACCGAGTCCCATATCCGTTCTTGAGCCATTATTCACAGAAGACGCCGTTAGTCCTGCAAGCACCATATCTCAGTCAGGTTAGATTGTTGATATAAAATTTAACAAGCCTTACTTTTCTTTGTGCTTTATATCATGCTGAAACACATCTGTTTGTGATATTCAGGCGACAAAGAAATTCAACCACGACAAATCCATTTTGAAGAACAATCTGCTTCTAGTGACCAGGGAATTTGTACAAGAATTTCTATCGAGGGTGAGGAATCTGCATTTGAATATGTGGAAGCAGTCTTGTTAGGTTCAGGTTTGAACTGGGACGAATTTCTTTTGAGTTGGCTTTCTTTGAACGAAATTCTCGAGTCCTCGCTTTTTGATGAAGTTGAGTTGTTTTCTAGTCGATCTCATCATGATCAGAAACTCCTCTTTAATTGTACCAATCAAGTTCTAAAGGACATCTGTGAGACTTATTTTGGATGTTTCACGGGGATATCATTTGTTAAACAGAATACTCGCTCAATCCCAACTGGTATAAATCTTATTCACGAGGTATGGGAAAATGTCGAATCNACCAATCAAGTTCTAAAGGACATCTGTGAGACTTATTTTGGATGTTTCACGGGGATATCATTTGTTAAGCAGAATACTCGCTCGATCCCAACTGGTATAAATCTTATTCACGAGGTATGGGAAAAGGTCGAATCGCATCTCTTTCAGCATCCTTCGCCACGGTCTCTGGATCAGTTCATCAAGAGGGATACAACAAAACATGAAAAATGGATGTGCCTCCAATCAGATATCGAGCATATTGGTACTGAATTGGGAGAGACGATTTTCAATGAATTGGTCGAGAACACTGTGTTGAGTTTTGCAAATGATACTCCAGAATATGAATTCACGGTGCTTCCAGTTGAATCTGAGGAAATTGAAGATATTGACTTGTAAACTCGACCGTCTATATCACAAAGTTCTTTAGTTCTCATCTGTTTTTCACACATGACATGTTTGGTAAGGTATATTAAAAAATCTTGTTTATTGCCATGTCCGGTACAGTCAAATGCTACATGACAAATATGCAGGTAAGAAATAAGAGAATACTGAAGATCCGAGCCATAGAATTTCTCAATTCTGGCAATTAGAGCTTTGGTTAAAGATTAAGACGATATACTTTGACATTCTCCATTAAGTCTCGTGGATATAGTTAGGATTTCTGAAGTACAGACTCTAGCATGTGGTTTCCTTAGCAGAAGTTAAAAATAAAGGATCATTGCCAAACATAGCCATCTGCAATGGACTCTTCAAAAGAAGACAGATTATCAGTTTCTGCGTTCAGTATCTAACCAGAAAAAGGCAAAGACAAGCTTGTCGGTGTAGAATTTTCGAGTTTGGTGTGTTTAATGTGTGCTTTATGTTCATATTGTGATTTTCTTTTGTTTTCAATCCTTGTTTTCTCATAGGTTTGGTTTGTAATTAGAGACTCAAGAAATTTCACTAGGGATGAGTTGTAAATGAAACATTATATAGAAGAATGCTGAGTAAAATCTTTCTAGGGTGGTTGTGTACAGAGATTGTCTGTCATTTACCTCAGCTTACTCTTTTACTTTTGACGGAACTTTTGTTTATGCGCTGTATCAAATTTCGATACATATTTCACTCATTGTATAGTTCAAAATCGAGCCTATCAAACATACCCTCGTAACAAAACGAATGTAGAAAATAACATTTCATAATTTCGTATAATGTACAATATTTGTTCAGTAATCAGTATCCAAGTAGCACTTTACAGTTATGTTATCAAAGTAAGGCATAGATTTTGGAGTTTCTACAATGAAGTAAGATTACAGAACCAAAGCCAAAACCATCTTGAAACAAGAGAGAGTAACAGAATAGCGAAGTTCGTTGTAGTCAAATAGCTTAATGGATTGCGTGCTATAAATCAATAGCATTCTCCAGAGCCATTTTTGACACTTACTTGAACTGTTAAGATCACTCGACTGCTCTAAGTGGACAGTGGAGAAACAACATTTACTGTGGGTAAATATTGGGGTGCGAATGAGAGTCCTGCAAGGAAAATTTTTAAACCCCTGTGGTATTTCCTCGCTCAGTACGCCTAACTATTTATGTTTCTTTTTCTGCTGTTGAGGTGAAGTCGTATTTAGTGGTCTCTTCTTGGCAAAAGCTTTTGTTTTACTTTCCAACTCGTCTTCACTATCTTCGTCAACATTTCTATCTTTTGAAGATGGCGCAAATTCTTCAGCTCTCTTCACGACTTTCCTTTTCTCAGCATCCAACTTGGCAAGCAATTTTCTTTCGACAGGATCACTTGAATTTGCAACTCTGGTCCCCCGTGGAACTGTTGCACCAATTCCGAGCCTACAAAATTCTCTAATAAAATAAATATATGGTTATGGTTATACTACAGTGGAAACTCAAACATTGTGTGTAGAGACCTAGCAGGTCGACCCTCCAATTCTATTGCTGTTGATTTTCCATCCACGGAGGATTTACTCATGTTATTAACCCATAGTTCAGCCTGTGCACAAGACATAAACGTAAAACAGCTTTCTAATATTAGTATCTGAGATCACAGGAGAAAAAAATTGTGATGCCAAACCACATTTTACATTCTCAATCACAACAATCATCATAAGATAAAAGAGAGTAAAAATTATAATTCTTAAGTTTCCAGTAGAACTATGTATTGGTAGAATATGTACATTTTTCCTCTTTTGAACGAGAAGATAATCATCACCATGTCAATAGATGTATCACAAGGTCTAATACAAGTCTCTATGGTAGCAGAGTTTTAGATTATGCAAATAATGATGAGCTATCTTCAAGAAATCAAGTTTACAAGTTTTAATTTCCTATATCTATCATTAAAGAACCTCCATTTCAAGTGCAGGAATGTATCGGTGGATCCAAATCTAAACAAAAGCAAACAAATTACAGAAAGTTTAAGAACCAGTTACCAAATTGAATGCCTTGTTCAATTTCACCAATTGAGGTTGTAAATGTTTCTTTGAAGCCTCTTCTGTACTCATTGCTACTCCTTCACCACCTGATTAGCAAAGAAAGTCGTGATTAGAAATTATCATGCATAATCTTGAAATTAAACAATCTGCTTGAACGAACATATAAGAATTAAGGGTAAAAACTGATTCTTTATATTTCAGAGCATACTCCAGCTGTATTTTCCGAACAAAGAAAAGCCACATTAGCCATAAAAACAATAATTCATTTTCCAATAAACCAAGGAATCATAACACCAGAGCAAAAAACAAAGAATAGGAGCATCGAATTTTACAGATGCAATTGGGAAAAAGCTATGGTTTCAATATTGACTGGAAGGAACTCAAATAGCAAACACCTTCTTTGCAATAATTTCAACACATACGTAGAAATGTGCATCATAGATCACATATACACACACGCAGTACCTGAAATTAGATACTTTTTAGGGTTTAAATGAGTGAGGGAAAAAGTCAGGGGCGGAGCTTCTTAGGGCGAAACACTGGATTCCGGCGAAATTTGTCAACTGGACTGAAAAAGGATCTCAGCAATGATTCGAGACTCGAGAGTGATACATATTATTGGGTAATTAGCACATATTTCCGTAGAAAACGTTCGTGCCTTTCATTTTTTTTTACATTTTCACCCTTATTTTCATCTTTCATTGTACAAAATGTCATTTTCATTCATTTTCTCAATTAATAATTGTGAAATGACGAAAATACACTTTCCTTTAAATAAAACAAAAGAAAAAAAAAAAAAAAACTAATTGTAAACATAGTCCCAATTTTTTTGAAAAACGCATATGAATCTCAAATAAATTATTAAAAGAATAATTAGCACATAATGTCTTTAACTTTCACTATTATTGCGAAAAATATCAATACATTTTATTTTTTTGACATTTTTTCCCTTAAATATAATTCGGTAGCACAAACCATCATTTTTATCCATTTTTATCTAATTTCTCAATAAAGAACTGTGAAATAATGAATATACCCTTATATTTAAATGAAAAATATATTTTTTTAATTTCTAATTGGGTAATTAGCATATAACGTCCGCACCTTTCATTGTTATTGTGGAAAACATTCATATCTTTTATTTTTTGGCATTTTCACCCTTATTTCCACATTTCATTGCAAAAGGTCATTTTCATCCATTTTCTCAATTAAAAATTGTGAAATGATGAAAATATCATTTCCATTAAATAAAACAAAAGAAAAAAAATTAATTGCAAACACAGTCCCAACTTTTTTGAAAAGCGCAAACGAGTTTCAAATAAATTATTAAAATGGTAATTAGCATATAATGTCCCTATCTTTCACTATTATTGCGAAAAACATCATTACTTTTTTTTTGGGCATTTTCTCCCTTAATTATAATTTAATAGCGCAAACCATCATTTCTATCCATTTTTATCCAATTTCTTAATAAAAAACATTTACATCTCATAATTTCATATTTTCTGCTTCTTATTTTACATAATTGTTGCAAATGTAATATATTATCGTTTACTAAGCAGTGAGTACATAGCATGCTAAATATTCTATTAATTAGAATAAACTCTTTCAAAATATGTGTAATAATATGTGCAATGTGAGTATTTGGTTCATCAGTGCAACGTGTTTAACATAATTTTTTTTCTAAGAGTCACATTATCACCTTAATGTATAGTGTTACTAAAAATACGTGTGGATTACCTTCTAGAAAATGAATTAGTCTATTTGTACAATTGTGGTTGACAATGATGGATGACAACATTGATGTTGTCAAAATTTGGACAATTAATTTTAAGGGTTTTTTCATTTGTACCGAAAATGGATGACAACGAGTTTGAAGAACTCTCACATGCGTGCGGGTCCCGCGTGAATAAAAAATTTTAAAAAATGTGGGCCCTCCCCCTATTGTGAATATTCGGTCAAATTGTTTGTCAACCATTTTCGGTAAGTGTAGCACTTCTCTAATTTTAAAAACAGATTTTGAAATGGATAAATGTGATATTATCAAGTATGATTGTCAACCAAAATTATAAAAAATGATTATGCAAGTAGCATGATTGTTAGAAAATAAGTCAAATCAAAGGCGAAATGAATACCGCCATTTGTATTTTCGGAAAATGACTTTAATTCTTCCATCATCTTACCGAAGGAAAGGCAACTCGTCATTTCGTCAAATCTTTCAAAAAATCTGTAAAAGACAGAAAATATTTTCGTTGGATGAAGATGATGATGAGCCCGTTATTACATAAATTGTGTAACTATACAAGAAAATATGAAAATAAATAGTTTTTTTTTTCTAAGTAGTATAAGGTGAGAGTACCAAGAAAACTACGAGTGAAAAATATATTACGAAATTGAGAGACTCGAGAGTTAAGGGAGGAATGATATTTGTATGGGAGTTTTTGATATTTGAAAACTGTGTGGAAAATCTAAGCACTATAAGTAGCAAAAAATGGTGAAACGAGTGAAAAAAAATTCAAACTTGGAATATAAGGCATCTACGAGCGTCTGAGATTCAATTAAATGATTAGATGCCAACGATAGACCTACTGTTGTCATTTAATAAATTGCTATAGAAGTAGCAATAGTGTACTAGATGGATCCATGAGAATAACACAGCTTGTCAGGGATGAGCCAAGCTAGCAATGACTCTCCCCATTTGAAACCCATATTCATTCCCTGCTCACCACCGCTTGCACGCATGCCCATCTAGGCGAAGATCAAATTTTCTATTTTATTCTCTTATTTTTTAAATGTGGTAAAATTGCATGTGAGCAAAACTGGTTTTTGAACAAAATGTTTTGTTGTTAATTAAGGATCAATGGTAAAATCTTCGTCCATCAAGGACTTGTGTGCTATCGAAATAAAATGTTGAGCATGTAAATGCCATTTCTCGAAGATTCCAGACTAAAGTGCAATACATGTGATAGGTTAGGGACATTTGCTACTATATTCTCTATTTTTTTGGGAAAAGGGGGAAAAAAAATCCAAACTAGACGGTGTGTGGATGGGAACTATATTCATCTCTTTTATTATGTCCATAGACGTAGATGCATGGATTTGAAACTAGCTAGCTGGATAAAAAAAATGACAAAAAAAGGCATTCTTCGGATTAGGGTTGGGCAAAAACCAATCAGAACCTGTCAAATCGATCAATACAACCCAAACCAACCAGTTTGGATTGGTTTTTTTAGTTCAATTGGGTTGAGTTTGGGTTAGGAAATCAAATTTTAGGTCGGGTTGGGTTCCGATTTATCTATTAAAACTCAATCAAACCCAACCCAACCCAACAAATTAAAAAATATTAAAAA
>CAIGRT010110388.1:0-21380 GCA_903798405.1 Fraxinus platypoda | reverse complement strand
CCCCCCCCCCCCCCCCCTACACACAGAATTGTAGACACAGCACACGGGAAGGAAAGGAACATTCGAGATGATGTCCCATAAATGGATTAGTACTATGAATGGATCTGTTTGCAAGGAGAGAGAGGGGATTGGTGGGAGTTATAATGCACATAAATAAGGGTCTGTGGGCCAAAGCATGACTAAAATGGAAGGTTCAAGGTACCAACTCAAGTAATACTACAAAATGTTCCATCTCACCACTATTTGAATCTCGGTGATATTTCACTATGTGCCAATCCCATCACATCCCATTGCTTCTAGTGATCCCACTTGGATTAGACTCGAGCTAGGAGTTAGAATTGTTTATGAGAAGAAAAAATGTTGATGGGACAAAATATATATGTACTATGTATACGGTAAAAAAAATAAACGTAATTTCAAAAAATTTTAAAAATATTACTGAGTAGTTGAATTAGATATAGAAGGGTTACATGGGAACATCGAGTTTTCTAGGCATGGCATCCCACCACACCAATCACTCGCATTGTTTCCAAAGTTGCATGCTTTTATGAGTTCTACTAGAAAACTTTGAAAGAAGCTTATATATGATATACCAGCATTAATCCTTGCAAATGTCACACCAAAATTTTGTACGATTTGAGTTGTGAAAAGTGCCTTCCTTCGAGAGTATTGACACAAGGTTTTGATTATGGAGTTGATGTCAATTATGTTTCAACATGCACATGTGCGGTCCAAGCCATCAATAGTAGATTCATACAGTGTAGCTGCCAAAATCAGCTAACCTCCAATAATACTACAAACTCTAATTATCGGGTACAAACTCGGGTTAAAAAATAAAAAAATGTATTTTGAAATAGCGTTTTTTTTGAAAAATGTGTATTTAAAAAATAAGAATTTTTTTTCGATTTATGTGTAAAATTATTTTATGGAAAAATGTGATTGAAAATGAGTTTAAAAAATAATAATTTTTCGAAAAAATGGGAACCACTAGTCTGTCATCATGTATATTGATATTGACAAACCAAACCTAGAAAGAAAGAAGTTAGTGCAAATTAAGTAATTAATTAAGCTCATGTTTGACCTCCATTAAATCAAAACTTTTTTTTTTTCTCTCAAATTTATTTTCAACTTTCATACAGTAAAATATTTTGCACATAAACTCAAAATTTTTTCCTACTTTTTAACCATGTATTCTCTAAAAATTATTATTTCAAAACTTAGCCCCCGTTTGACCCTTTATTATTTCAAATTATAATTTTTGGAATAGTATTTTTTGGAGAATGTATGGTTAAAAAAAAAGAATTTTTTTTTATTTACATGTAATATTTTTTTTATGAAAGATTATGTGATTACAAATAAGACAAAAAAAATAAATTTTTGTGATAATAAGGACCAAATGGGGGCTTATTTTTCCAAAAAACTTGTCAAAATAGATGTCAGAAAGGGGCTAAATAATTTATATGTTACCCATAAATTTCCATATAAACGAGGAAATACAATTCTACGTTGATCTCGTTTACTTAAATAGTCATGATTGTTTTGCTCTATCGTCTTCTCAAGATTCCTAATCTGTCACGTAATGACCATTGAGATCGGACCCTTGATAGAATGTCACACTCATTTTCACATATTGACGTCGTTCTTAAGCAATGTCAGATCACGCGTGAACATAATTACAACTAGATGTACGATTTATTTATGGCATAATTGAGTTTGAAAATCAAGGGAGGACCACTAAATTAAATAATACATGGGAGCATATTAAACTCGACAAAGGTAATCAAGATCACAACTTATTCTAATTTATAAAATAAAAAAAGTTAACCAAGTTGCTAATGACTTTATAATAGTGCAAGGGAGGCCCATAGCCTAAAGATTTTTGTCGCAAATCCTATTCGTTTATCACAATCGCCAATTAAGATACCTCCTTAAGTTAAACTCCAACTGAATTTTCTTAATCAAATCTGCGGACGCCAGCCGGTGGGAATGATCATTCCTGGTATTAATAAAATTTAATGAAATTTCCTAAAAAGGGTAACATTTAATGTATGTTCAACAATCATTTTTTAGTTTTTGAAATAAACAAAATCTTTTGAAAAGTGTCACGTGAATATTTTTACAAACATATTCCGTCAGACAGGGATCCACTCACCAGTGTAAAAGGTTGGAAAATCCACATCATAGACATTCATGTCTCGGGAGTAGAGGTATCGACCCGTACCGAGTTGACATGTCCAGTGCCAAACACCAGCATCCAACTAAGTCTATGCACATTCTACACCCTTACTCAGGATACACAAGGGGAGTTTTTTTCTTTAAAAAAAAAAAACGATTTTGACTCTTTTCTGGTGACACCATCGCTTATCAGAGGTTGAAAAAACCAGCACTTGTTAACCTTTTTAGATACTAGTTTAGGGTGGTTTAAAAATCATCCAAAGCTGGCGTAGTATTTTGACCGTCTTTCTCAACCCATCAAATCAATAAATTTTAGCCTCCTCTCTAATTGTACCCCCATATAAAATAATTATTTTCAACTCACATATTTAAATATAAATATAAATATGCTCGTGTAAAAATTTCTTATAAAGTACAAATAATACTTTTAAGATAAAAATTCAAATTTGAAATATAAAGTTATTTATAAGTAAAACAGTCACTTATGTTTAAAAATTATTTCAAAGTTCAAAATTAAAAGTAAAAAATACTTAAAATTTAAAATTTTAATTATAAGTAAAAAATAAATTATATGTAAATAGTTACTTATAAGTAAAATATCACTTATGAATAAAAAACTTAAATAGTAATAAATTAAAAATTTCACTAAGAGACATTTAATTTTATTCTTTAATTTTACACAGACATCAATTTCACGTATAGTCATTTTGGGCTGTGCCCCAATTTTATGTATCCTTAATTACTAATTAGAAGTTGAAAATTCGATTTCTTTGAAATTTACCCAGCTCTTGTACCGCTTCAATGAGCGAATATCTTGTCCTAAACTATTCATGTGTGTTTTATCCACAGCCACAGGTATACAGAGTCAAACGAATAGGCATCCCTTCTCTAGACTATAAAAATGACTAGCATATTAACCTCAGCCCAGATAACATCAGCCTTAACAACTTTAGCTGGCCTTTTTATTGTTATAAACGTCATTTCCGAGTTTTTTTCAGAATTCAAAATTACATGCATATACCACAAAGAGAGAATCTAGGGCCGTATTCCACATGTCCAAATATGTAAAAGAAATAATGTCAATTTCAACTGTATTAAAAAAGTAGGCATACATCCATGCAAAGTTTAAGGATCCTTATAAAATCAGCCTTTTTCTATCTGGGAATCCAGCAAATGGGGTGAAGAAGCAATTAACATGAGAGAGCAGAGGTTCCAGATTCATTCATGTAACAGAAGGTCAAGAAGCTATGGAGGCTTACAAGAAGTCAACGTAAATAATCCATGGAAAATAAGATCATAGATGAACAAAAATTCTAATCTAAAACATTTAAATTGGAATTTCGTATAGGAAGCATAACAATTATGACCACCTGCAAAGTAAGAAGAAAACCAGGGTGGCATAAAAATGGCAAATGATGTAAATAGGGAAAATTGCAACCAAGATACAAAACATTTCATTTAGTTGCACACTTCTCCCAAACCTTTCATTTGTACCACATGAGGTACCAAACCTTTAAAAAATCGCAAGTCCAATCCAAATTGACGATTTCCGTCTATTTGACTACCAAAATTGTTAGTTGACCCCAGAAATGAAAAAAAAATTAATATTTTTTCCCAAATAGATAAGGGCAATTTGGGCATTACACACTTTCCCTTTCCATTATTATATTTCACTGTTCATTTTCCATTCATTTTCATCACGATTAATATCCTTCTCTCTCACGGTTAGTCAAAAAAAATCAGAACGTAGATAGAGATGAATGTATGCAGATGTGGTTCCCCAACGCCAATAAGACCACTGACGAATTTGAACCCAGGAAGAAGATTTCTTACTTGTCCTTGAAGCCAATATCTAAGTGGATGTACCTTTTTTGTGTGGCATGACCCTCCTATGCGTGAGAGATTTAGGGAGCCGATTCCAATTTTATTACAGGCTAGGAGGGAAATGGAATCTGAAATCAGCACCCTTTAAGCAATAAGACCAAATGTGTAGAAAACTTGATTGTTCGGCTTTGTGTGTGGAGTGTTTATAAAATGGGTTTGTACATAGGTATGTAGGATGGGTTCGTGGGCTGGGCATTTTTAGCTTCAGAAATTTAGGTTCAAGCGTTGGGGTTTTTGTGTTATATGTTGTGAAATGTGATTGTGTTATGCCTTTTTTCTTGAAATGAAGTGCCCCTTTCTCTATTATTGCTTGTACTAACTTTCACATTTCTATTTCTGCAATTCGCTTAATGAAAAATTAAAAATCAGATCACACTCCAAACGTTTTGTAGATGGTGCAGCAAAGGTACCAAACATTTGCAGTGAATCACAACATAGGTACCAAACCTTTTGTAATAGTTGCAGTGACAGTACCAAACATTTTTTAAGATGTGCTTAAAAGTACCAAAGCTTTTACATAGTTCCTAATTGCCTGCACCTGATATTTGATGAATACAATTTGAAAACTTGATGAAAACACAGTATAATGCAAGAAATTCAACTTCGACAGTCCAGAACAACATATGTAACTATTACATTCGAAATTCCAGGTCACTTTACAAAATCACAACATTTGATGCATATGTTTCCCGTTCACATTTCAAAAAATACAGTATTTGCAAAATAATTGAAGTTCACTTAAAAAAATCACAATATTCACAAAATAAATTCACTTTCCAGCAAAATTATAAATGAGAACACACATCATGTTAAAGATTTGAATCCTTAATTCTTGGATTTCTTCATTTGTAACTGTGAAGTTATTGTTATCTATAGTGATGCGTTTAAGCTGGGTTTGGGTTGTATTCTGATGCAACGTGGAAGGGTGATAGCCTATGCATCAAGACAGTTAAAGCAGTACGAGAAAAACTATCCGACGCATGATTTAGAGCTTGCAGCGGTAGTTCACGCTCTCAAGATTTGGCGTCATTACTTGTATGGAAGTAAGTGTGAAATTTACAGTGGCAATAAGAGCCTTAAGTACTTGTTTACCTAGAAAGAATTAAATATGAGACGACGACGATAGTTAGAGTTAGTAAAAGATTATGATTGTACCATCCATTACCACCCAGGTAAAGCTAATGTAGTAGCAGATGCTCTGAGTAGGAAGAACATGGGTCATTTATCAGCACTATGTACACAGCAGAACCAGTTAATCAAAGATTTTGAAAATCTGATAATAGAAGTGCTAACACTGCCAGGTCGAGCGTTAGGTAAGTTAACGAGTTTGGTTCTAAAATCAACCCTCAGGGACAGGATTATAGCAGCTAAAAAAGATGACCCTTTCTTGGAAAGGATTAGAGCTGATGTTGGAACTGAGAAGAAGAAGGGATTCGAGATAAGCAACGATAAGGCACTTATGTTTAAAGGCCGATTGTGTGTACCTAAGGATGAAGAACTAAGAAAGGAGATCATGACGGAGGCTCATTCCGCTCCTTATGCCACACACCCAGGCTCCACAAAGATGTACATAGACTTGCATAATACCTTTTGGTAGAGGAATATGAAAGGAAGAATAGCATTGTTTGTGTCGAAGTGTATAATTTGTCAGTAGGTAAAAGCAGAGCATCAGCGGCCATCGGGGCTATTAAATCCCATGGACATACCATCAGGGCTATCAAACGATCTACTTAAAGTTCTGATGAGCCTCTGCGACCAATTGGTAGCCCAATCGGTACCAGGATTCAACTTAAGTCTCCATATGATGGAGGTCTTGGGTTCGAATCCTGGGGGACGCGTCAGAAAGCAGTGGGGGGTAAGATGGGTTGTCCAATTGGTACCAGGATTCAACTTAAGTCTCCCATATAATGGAGGTCTTGAGTTCGAATCCTGGGGGACACGTCAGAAAGCCGTGAGGGGTAAGATAGGTCTAGGTCCTCCCAAAGCGGACAGTACGTACGATANAAGAACCCAAAAGAGTTCACATTCCGTTAGGTCGAACCCGAAGGTCCACTAACAATTCATGCATAAATTACTGAACATAAAAACATAAGGAAACGAACAACTTGCACAAAAAGTATCTTACCTTGAGACTGTATATCTTATTGAGACTCTGGTAGTGTGCTTGGTTGTGATTATTACTGTGAACTAGTTTCACCAGGCAGTGGTCCCTTGCAGCTTCTTTTGTTATGTTTAGATCACCCACATTGTTTACACGTCATCTTCATGCTAGTCCTTTCCATCTTAATTCATGCGGGTGACTCAGTCTATGACCTCTTTCTCATTTTTTTGGGTTTGCTTGCCTGTTTTTCTTCTGCAGTTGATTCAGAGGGTGCTTTCCTAGGTCTGACCATAACTCAGGTCCTAACATAGGTTAGATCACTAGGGAGTAACACATGAGGTATGTTTCCTTGCTATAACATGGATCAATGTATTCATTTATGCCTATATCCCTTGAAAGCATGCTTGATATTGTATGAGGACATGGTAATCCAGTCGACTGCCATTTTCTGCATGCACATTCATATTTTGTCAAATCAACACTCCACCTCAATCTATCTTTACTGGTTATCTCTAACTTATAACTACTTACATAGTCTGCCTTCAATTACCTCGCCTCAACATTAGCCTTCTCAATGATTTTCATTACTCTTGGCCCAAATGCATGATCTCGCTTCTATGCTGATTCCATTTTTGCATTCATTCTTATCATTCGTCGATGTCTGATTTTCTCCCGCATTGAGATGATAGACTTCTCTCTGGCAACAACAATGGAAGAATTGAATGCCTCGCATAAGTTATTCAAAAGAATATCACACTTGAAATGCTCTTCAAAATGTGATATGCTCCACTGGGAATATGGTTTTTCATTTAACCAGTTGTAAGTTTCTTCATTAACATCTTTTAACTCATTCATTGTAGTCCTCCACTCCGGCACAGTTGTTACCCTTGCTGCAGCCCAAAACAAGTTCTTAAGGGTCACGCCTTTGTTTACCAAAGTGAAATTTCTGTATAGATATCTAGCACAACACGTGCTCAGCCCCTTTACAGAATTGACTTGTACAATCCACCAATCCTTTTGTTTATCAGAAATGAATGTCCAAGTCTAGGGTTATACATCCCTATGTCATCAACCAATAACTGTATGAACTATCGCTAATTTGTTTTGTTCTCAGCATCTACAACTGCCCATGCTATAAAGAACATACAGTTTCCACCATCAATGCCAATAGCTGCCAGGAACTGCCCACTTTGAGTAGACTTTTATGAATCAACCATCCAATCCAATTATTGGCCTACATCCAACTTTAAAAACCTTCCTTACAAGCCCCTAAACATATATACAATCTCTTAAAAATGAGATCTGAACCTTTAATCTACATTGTACTACTAGGATTTGTTATCTTTAATTCCTCTCCATAATCCCATAAAATTTTATACTGCTCAACTACAATCACATGCACCACTCCTGCACATTTAGATCTTGTCCCATAAAACTGATGCTTCGAAAGCTCATACATGTACATTTCTTTCACAATTTCCACAAAACTTCTCATTGGCATTTTGGGATCAGACCTCAACTTTTTTATGTATTTTTTTGGTCAAATAACCCGCATTAACCCTTTTATTTTGCCACACCATGGTAAATGTTGGTATGCATATAGAACCCAAGGCCGATTACCCTGACATCTAACTCTCAACTGTGTCCTCATATATTTTCACATATTTGAATTGCTTGAAATTTTTAATTGAGTACTGAACTATTGTAGACATTAGAATTTTGACATTGTCAAATTTCATCCATGTAAGAAATGAATAAAGTATGTTGTCAATTACATTTTAAAATAAGTAACTACGTATGTATTACAAATGCATTCCCTAACTTGAACTTTGGATCATCCATACCAGTTTTAGGGTTAAACCAGCACTCATTCATCCTTCTAGCAGATGATCCCTCAACCTTATTGTCACTGGGTAAGCTCTTAAGCTCATCTAAATCTTCATAATATGTTCCAACTTCTTCTTGAGGAACTGTCTCACCCTCTACACTATCAATATCAAAACATTTATTCAACCTGAAATCTATATTTTCATCATTTTCATCCATGTGTATATTTTCTTCCTGCTCATACTCCGAGTTATTGAATTCCTCCAAAAAAAAAAACCTTCATATTCATCATCTTGTTTAGGATATATGGAATCTACTTGCACATCAGATACACAGTCTTCTTGCTCAACATGATGATCTGTTTCAGTGTCAATATGTGGCTCAGTTTGGCCCTCAGTGGCATTTCTATCTGTAGTGAAGTTAGCCTCAAATTGCTCTAGTTTACCACGTTGCACCTCAGATTCACCAACATGCACCTCACTATATTGTTCATCTTGCTGCACATTATTTTCACCAGACTACACCTCCGATTCACTATGTTCTACATCAGTTTCACTAGCCTGCACCTCTGATTGACCATGCTGCACACCAGATTCAGCAAACTGCACATCAGTTTCACCAACCTGCACATCTAGTAAGTTTGTTTAAAAACCACCATCAAAATCCACACCACCACTGGTTCAGCCCCAGTTAAATTAACCTCTGTTTTCCCAACCTCTGCCTCTGTTTCACCAACATCAATTTTACCACAATGAGCTACTTCATGTGCTTCCATGTCATTTACTTCATCAACTATGTACAAGTCATCACCTTCTAATAAATCATCATAAATCTCAATAGCATAGCATTGTTGTTTCTTATCCACTGGTTTATCATGTACTCTAAACTTTTTAACATTGATCAATTCCTCACCAATCTTACAATCAACCACAGAAACATTCTTATGTTCTATTTCATCTCATAGCAACTCCAAAACCTCAACTACAGGCAAGCAATACAATTCAGTAATCCTATTTTCACCAAACAACTTCACTACATTCATGAAATCTGAATCTTTAACCAACGAAAATGATGTTTCACTCAATCTTTTCTTCTCCATCTTGTATAGATATATACCTGAATATTCCAACATCTTCATGGCATTGTCCAGAAAAAATCTGCTGAAGAAATTAGGGTCGACATAATCTAGATAACTTATTTTACCATGCTATACACAAAATTTCTCATTTTTCCAAATAAAATTCCACCATGATGCATGCGTATGCTAAAATACTTTGTATTTTCCCCTGAAAAAAATGGAAAAAAAAATCAAGCCCTAATCATTTTTAGTTCGAGTAATGCACATGTACAGAACAAAGTATTACACAATATATTAACTCCCAAGTTATCAAATCACTCAACATTTTTGCATTTTCCAGTACATGAAGACAATCTATACGCACGGCTTGTAATCACAATGTTTCATACCGTAAATGGTAAATGGGAAAAAAAAAGGAGCACACTTACCATATACACGTTAGGGAAGAGAGCCTCGAATATGGGTTGCAATATCTAATGGAAGATCATCTTCTTTGTACCTTTCATCTTCGTCTTCGTGGGTGTTCGCAAGTTCTATATTGGATGATGAAATGAAGAGTAACTGACTTTTTTTATTTTGAAGGGAAAGTGTGTAATGCCCAGATTACGCTTATCTATTTCGAGAAAATTATTAATTTTTCCATTTTGGGGTCAATAAACGATTTTAGTAGTCAAGTAGATGGAAACTGTCAATTTGGACTGGACTTGCGATTTTTTAAAGTTTGGTACCTTAGGTGGCACAAATGAAAAGTTTTGGCAAAATCTGCAACTAAATGAAATGTTTGGTATCTTGGCTTAAATTTTCCCATGTAAATATGGACACCTTGACCTCACAAGCTTGGCTTCATATGAAAGATTACTATACACAGAGCATCAATATATGGTTTACTTTTATGAAATTCTTCATAGTTATGATTTATTGCCTTTCCCATAACAACTGATGTTACTTTTTTTTTTTTTCTAATGGGAGGAAAACGTGAATGCCAAAATCATTGTAATAGTAGTATTCCCCTTGTCCCATGATCCAAGTTTCCCATCTTTTCCCTGCACCTTAAGTTGGCTCAATTAATTTGCGTTCAAGTCAGTCTACAAGCTAAATAAATTATCAGTTCTGAAGAAAATCACTGAAAGAAAACACACACTATATGGGACATTATTTAACAAACTACTACAAACACATGGAGCATAAATCATAGATATCTTAACCAAATAAGTTTACACACACACTTGAACCCATTATCAGCTATTGTTAAGCTAGTTTGATTACATCTAATTATACACACACCACTCTTGATTTCTTCAGGAAAATAGTATGCAACCAAGAATTTGAAGATCATTTTCGTGGTTACAGTGAGCTAAAGATCATTCTTTTTAAACAGTTAAAAACTGCACACATCCTGGGTGACCCTATATTTGCACATGCTGCGAGCTTACATTCAATGTGAATCTACAATTATAAATTGCTGATCAAAAGTTTCATTATCATGGAGATGCAGCTAAGTAAATTAGGATGACAGGTAAAATAGAAACAAAGAGAATCTATCCTATCCACCGTACTGAGTAAAGCATTTTGCATCAATCATGAAGAGTTTCACGAAATAATGCAAGGTAGTAACTATTACTGTGGTGACTTAAGAATTCAGTACATTCTTCTGCACTGACAGTGAAGTAATACCATTAAAGAACTCATTAAATGTTGAACAGATTTGATTCACGTATTAACACCATTTAGGAACAGCAATTAATGCACACTGATTTGTATCTTCTTACTGGTGAAACGAAGTCCTTCAGCCAAAAACATTCAGCCATTTAAGTAATATACTGTAATAAGAGAAATGCATGTTTATACTGCATGTTAAGAGAATGAAAGAACTGAAATCATTCCAGGAAAAAGACCAAGTGATTTCCTCTTTCTTGGACAGAACAGCACCATTACTACTCTTGATATCAACCAACACAAAAATTAGTAACCATTCCTACTGTCAGTCCAACAATTACAAAATCAAGACCACCACTACTAGAACCAAATGACAACAACAAAGACACCAACAACCACTCAATGCATATAAATGTTATAATCGAACCATCAAAATCTGTAAAAGAGCTGATCAAGTGTACCCTTGGCTGCTTATCTTCCTTGGCTGAAGCAGTGAAGGATACTTATATTACTAAAGTGATTATAATTTCATTATTTAAGAAGGTTACCAAACCAAAGGTTACTAGTACTGAAAAGTGAAAACTGTAACTTAAGCTAACTCCTATCATGTTTGCAAAAACTGGCCATTAGTTAAAAGTCCTCGATCACCTCAGCTAAATCGAATTTGGGAAACCAAATAATGCCCCAGGTCAGTTTTCAAAAATAATTTTTGTTTTCTAAACAACAAGAAACGCTGCCTTGGATTATCCAGTAGATTGATTTATAGAAGAAAAAGTATCAACCACAAGTCCGAAATGCTTGTATATATAAATGAAACCAGAAGGTGGCAAGAGAAGTCACTTTACCGGGCCACTGGTACCTCATTACATGGTTCATTGGAACAACTTTCTTGAACTGATATTTTCATAAACTTCAGCTAAAGGTTTGCATAACTCCCTAGAATGTTAACGTAGTCAAACTGTAATCTGTTAGACAGCTTCATTCTCAATATAAGATATTAAGTCAAAGTTCAAAGAATTTAAGAAGTAATTTATCTGTGTTGCAACAGAAAATAAATTTGTAGGAACAAATAAAGAAACATGGCAGGTGTAGATGTAAAATTATATGAAGGCCGGAAAAGTACATTATAATGAACAACTTTGTCATTGCAAACCTTGATGAACTAACTACATGCTTCTTGTAAAAATTTAAAAAGCCAATTTACACCTTTCAATACAACCAAGGTTCCATTTTGGTTTGACGTATATGCCTTGATTATGCTTATTTGAACAATCAATTAAGAAGTGATTACAAAATCATCTTAAACTTTTAAAATTCTTTATAACTCAATTAGTTCTTTGCTACAATCAAACAAATTAAATTTCAAAGATGAGTAAATCTTTTGTTTTTAACTAAATCGATAAAATGATTCAAAGCAAATGGGGGCTTAGTAATGGAGTTTTACAAAATATTAGAAATTATTGAAGTCTCTGTGGGGGAAAGAGGTCAAATAAATTTCATCCATTATCTCCACAAGCATGGTTAAAAAACTGGTATTATCTTTGAGAGCATCTAAGCCATGTACTCACAATTTCTCCAAGAGAAAAATATGAAAGAAACTCTGATTTCCCCTTTCTGGCATGCCTATGTTTTCGTGTCAGTACTAAATCACTAATGTCGAACACAATTTAGCTTCAAAGATTCTGATGTTTAATCAGGTAGTCAGGTAATTATGAGATCACCTGGAAGATCAAAGAAGGGAAAAAAATTGTAACCTTAACATCCCAGTTCATATTGAAAAGATGGAAAATCACACCACCTTCAGCAAGGATTGAAAGGTGAGCGTCCTATCATGGTTTCAAGTTTTGCAAATGAGTAGCTGAGATTTGAAGAAACTTCCTATGATGATGCCGTCATTATCGTCTCCATTGACCAGCTTACTGCTGTACTTCATTTCTGACTAAACAGATTATTCATTTATACTAGCATGTTGTTGGCACTCAACAAATTATAATTTCTTCGAACATACTCTTTTTTGGGTTTCAACAATCACATGTTCCAAGTTTATAATGATGTATAGTGATTCAGTAACCATCAAAATTTGTACTATAGTTCTTCTCCGCGAGAAAGTAAAAGCAAATCACATACTAGAAAATTCATTGATTAACTCAACTAAACAAAAACATTAACAACATATATCCGGCGCTCAATTTTCTTTTTATCATCTGTTCATTCGAACTGTCACTCGGATAAACAACTGATTTGAGTAAAAAATTTCAATGCATTCAGGTATGTACTTTTGTATAACATACAGTAACTTAATCCACAGCATTTCAGCAGTTGCAACCTATCTAAACTTACTCAATTCATTTCCCGGATTTGTTCTCTTTGTTTTTATTCCCATATCTCAACCCAGTTTCCTGCCAAAATTTACACTTACACTCCCGTGAATTCCAATTTCCATCAAAACAAAAAAATGATCCACAAATCTTAAAATTTATGCAGTACCTGAGGATCAGGAATCGGTTTGCGCTTTTCGACATATTTATAAGGATCTGAAGCTGCCGCCAACGCCGCCCTCTCCTGTGAAAACAAAAATTTTAAAAAAGATAAAACATCAAAGTCGTAAAAAATTGAAAGTGACATAGAGAGTGAGCATTTTGCCTCTTGCTCTTTTTTGAGTTGCTGTGATGGCCTGACCCAGAGGAAATAAGCTAGAGTTCCGGCGACGACCCACGAGGCCAAATTACTGCCTCCCCTTAAGCCTCCCATAGAATTCCCAACAAAGGACTTCACATTCCCAAATGTTCTCCTCCAACTACTTGTCATTTTGGCGGGTCTTTATGAATCTCAATTCAGCTACTAATTTCAACTACGCATACAGAATTTAGGGTCTACTTTCGTTTCAGATTGAGGTTTGAATAATTGATTTAAATCAATTCTTGCTGCATAATTAATCGTTTGAAAGGGAAAAAGGAGGAGGTTGTGATGGGGAAGAATTGAATGACAGCGCAGAATGCGTGGCAAATTACTGGCACTCACCGCCTAGCCCTTGGTGGTTTAAGCCTGCCCACTGTTTCAAATTTTAGACAGCCCAATGATTCAAATTTGATTAACCCCATGGAAACCTAGCCCATCTAAATGTGTTTCGATCCAACATCAAACATTAAAAAAAAAAAATACACATATTTATGCGAAGCATATGTGTAATTATGTGTTTTCTAATTTTTAATATTATTTTAAATATGTTAAACTATTAAATAAATAAAATAATGCATTCTTTGAACTTTATATATATTAGTTAGACTTGAACGTGCGTTACACGTTATTTTGAAATGCTTTATAAGTTATGTAATAATAATATTTGACTCTCCATTTATCTGTTTGATCTAAATATGAGAGAAATGTAAGCTCCTGCAAATAAATATTAATTATTATATATACACGTAAATAGTGAAATGCATACTTGAATGTAAATATTAGAATTACAACTAAATGCATAAATGAAGATGAATGACAAATATTATATATGAATTAACGTGAATGTTAATTAATTCAGAATTAATACCAAAGAATATGTACGTGACAATGAATCTCAAATTATTTATATTAAATGAATATAATTTAATTTTCAATTAAGCGAAATTGGATATTAATTAACATATATTGACGTGAACATTAACTATATTCTTGAATGTGAAATTCTAATTAATAATAATAATAATAATAATAATAATAATAGTAATAATAATAGAGACATAGACGTGAATGTGAATGTAAAATTCTAATTAATATTAATTAAATGAATGTGAATCTTAATTAATTAAGAATGAATAACAAGAAATACATACATAAATAAGGATTTTGTATTATTTTATTACCGTTTGTAAATTAAATACATATTGAAAACGAAAAGTACGATATTATTGAAATATTTGAATTGTAATAAGGTTATAATCGTTCAAAAAATAATTATCACTTGATGTGATTTTAATATATTATAGATATGTATATTAAAATCATAAATTATGTTACTTGAATTTTATACATATTTCTCAAAATTTCAACAAAAACATATTTCTAAAAATCAACGTGTGTAGTTAGTATTAGAAATAATATCTCTCACACATGCAATTTTATTGACTTTCATATGAATTCGGATTAGGAATATAATCATCTCGTATAGTTATAGGTTGGTGTATTTTGAGAAAGAGTATTTAATATATTAGCTTTATCGATTGTAAAAATGCATGGATTGAATAGATTAATTACGGAGAATTGAAATAAATGAAAATAAGGGGATACATAAATCCAATATAAGCATTCACATTAGATTTAATCACTTTTTATCGTTTTCTTATAATATAATCTATCTATAATATATTAAATATCACATTAAGTGAAAATCATTTTTTGGACGATTCTAACCCTACTATAATTCAATTATTTCAATAAGACCTTACTTTTCGTTTTTTACTATGTATTTAATTATTTAACCATTTAGTTACCATCGATGTAAATGTACATTTGACATATTTATTTCACTTGTGTGCTTTCATTAATGTATGAATTCTCTATTATTAATTCTCAATTAATTAACATTCACATGCATTTAATTAATATTCATCTTCATTTATGCATTTCAGTGTTGTTAATTATAATTATAAGTTAATTAGAATTTCATATTCAAAAACACATTTTATTATTCACGTCCATGTATGCTAATTAATATTCAATTTTAATTAATTGAAATTAAACATAACATCAAGTAAGAATTATTTTTTGGATGATTTTACTCCTACTATAATTCAATTATTTCAACAATATTTTACTTTTCATTTTTTATTATATATTTAATGTATTTAACCATTTAATTACCATCAATTTACATTTATATTTAATAGATTCATTTCACTTGTTTGCTTTCATTAATGTATGAATTCCATATCATTAATTCTCAATTAATTAACGTTCACATTCATTTAATTAATTTTCATCTTCATTTATGCACTTCATTGTTATTAATTCTAATTATAAATTAATTAAAATTTCACATTTAAAAATGCATTTCATTATTTACACTTATATATGCTAATTAACATTCAGTTTTACTTAATTAGAAATTAAATAAAAGATTTAAAATTCATTATCACGTCTATATTTCTTGGTATTAATTATAAATTAATCAACATTTATGCAAATTCAAATATTACTTTTATACCATTTATAAAGTATTTCATAATAATGTGCAATACACGTTCAACGTTGACTAGTTAGTATAAATAACAAACAAATCAGAACTTGTTTGATGTCAACACACTTTGAATTTAATAGTAGTTATTGAACTACAAATTAGACATTATTTCTCGTGGGAACGATACTCTAAACTCACAAATCTTATTACTTGTACAATGATTTCGTACGCTTGCGAGTTTCACACGAACAAGTTTTTAGCATCGCTTCTGGGGAATAACGGATTTAGTTTTAGTTTAGTAGTTTATATTAAATTTATAGTAGTTATTGAACTACAAATTAGATTTTATTCTTCATGGGAACGGTACTCTTAATTTACAAATCTTATTACTTTTACAACAATCTCGTATGCTTGCGGGTTTCACGCGAACAAGCTTTTGGCGCCGTTGTCGGGAATAACGGATTGAATTTTAGTTTAGTAATTTATATTAAATTCAATTTTATTTTTTTTTGCTTTTGTTCTTTTTAATCTTTAATTAAAATACCTAATATTCTTGTGTTTTACTCTTAGCAGGCCTTTACCAGTTTATGCAAGATTTTGACGAGATCGATCTCACTCCACTAGACTCCTAGATCGAAAGAAAATTTAGACAGCGTAGAAGAGAACAAAGAGAAGCAAAGGTATTGGCTGAGAATCAAAATCAGATTCAGGATCCGATTCAACAACCACCACCAGAACCATAAATACCTATTGCCAACGAGGAACGAATATTAGTAAGGGATTATGTTAATCCAATGACAGCTCCAGTTCAACCTCTGATCATCTACCTGCCATTCGGACAAGCTAACTTTCACATCCGACCAAATGTCATAAACCACTTACAGAATCATCATGACATCAGGTTTTGCGAGAAGGCCACGGAGAATCCTCATGAACATACACATGCCTTTTTCATGCTGTACGAAGTGATCAGCCACGAAGGAATGTCACAAGATGCATTTCTAATGCGTCTATTCCCTTACACTTTGAAAAAAGCCGCAAAAGCATGGATGCTTTCTTAACCTCCTGGAAGCATACAGCCATGGAAAGACACGGTTCAGAAATTCACCATGAATTTTTTCCCGCCAACTCGAGTTCATCGAATCCAGAATGAAATACATACATTTAAAGAGAGTTTTTGTTCTTAAATCTTCTTTGAATAAAACTTTCATGTTTTAGTCACGTCTTCCAGTTTCTATTCTTATATGCATACTCCATGTACGGATCTATAAGGGTCAAGGACACAAGAGTACCGTCAGGTAGGAGGCCGTTAGGGAAACAAGTCCAGCAGATCCACCATAGTGAGGCACGAGAAGCATATCCGATAGAAGCGTAAGACGGCTACCCCAATCTTCACAAACAGTAAGAAAGTTTAGTTGCATAATAATTTTAAAGCTTTTAATACAAGTATGCCAGTTGGAATCCATTGTCTGCATTTTTACATACTCCTCAACATTTTAATTTCCGCAATAGTTCCCCTTTCCCCCAATTGGTATCAGAGCCATGTTTAGAATAAAATGAGAAGACCTTTCTTAAATAGAAAATTTAAAGACTACAAAAAGATGGTATATCAATATACTATTAGATTTTGTCTAAGATTATTCAGTAATCAACTAAGATACAAACATCTTGAAAAATATTTAAAATACTCTAAACCATGAGTAATACAGAAATAATTTGTGAGATCTGTAATACAGATATTATTAACTCAGTTCTGAGTATGATATATATGAATATTACAAAGAAATTTACCATGATTCTATGTTTGCTGGTGTACATAGAAAAGCCATTGAGAGAAATAAAAGAAAAATGCAGAAAGCTTTACAAAACTATAATAATACAATTAAAGAATTTATTTTGCACTACGTATGTAATCATCATTATTTATGGAAGTTGATAACCATAATAATGATAACAATGAAAATAATGGTGAGATTTGTGAACAGATTGAATCTCAAGGAAATTTCTCCAAAGAAATTTTAATCTCAGATAAGAAACTTTCAAAGATTTGCAAGACAAAGCTTACTATTGAGCCTAAAGAAATTTTTGCTCAACCTGGTTTTATAGATAGATTTGTTAATAGAAATACACGTGTATTATGGAGTTTCTCAAAAGGAATTCGCAATACATGTACAACATACTTATGGTAAGATAGGAATATCTTTACTTACCAAACAAGACATAAACAAAGCTAAGCAAAAATAGATCTTGATAATAACAAGATTCTCTTTTGGGTAACCATATGAGCTATCAGAATTCAACTTTGAAGCACCTTATCTGAAAAAATAGATCAGTCCATCTCTATGAGCTTGATTGATGAAAGAATCCAAAATCCTATTGAAGGATGTTTAGGATCCCTTGAAGGGAATTTGGCATGTGGAAAATTGTTATTTACAGTTTATCCTAAACTTTCAGTTAGTTTACATGACCAAAATTTTGATGGAATTTTGTCTTTTGTACACAAGTACGGAAGAACAGATCTAGTTAAAAACAATAATGTACCTTTTTCAATATCATATCTTGTTAGCTATGCTATCCATAATATGACATATGTAAAGGAACCAAAAGGAATAAAGATTGATCATTTATTTTCAGACTACTTAGAACATAAAAAAACAGAATTTGAATGGTTAATACAACCTTCTAGAAGATCCTTAGAAATAAATCTAGAAAATCAACGAACATTGATTAAAGAACAAAGATCACTTCTTACTAGAAGTTTGTAAAATGGAAGAAACTGAAACTAGTCAAAGTAGACAATTAAAACAATTAAGTCAAACTGTTAATAAAATGGCTAAAGCCTTATATGGAGAAAATTGAAATATGTCAATTGTAGACATATTAAAAGAAATCAAACATTTAAAAGACAGTATCGAAGAAGTAAAAAATCTTCTCAAAAATCTGCAAGAAAATAGTGAAAAATCAATGGAAAGCACTCAGTTGTAATTATTGCAGGAGTAAATACCAATAAAACTCTTACTAGAAAAATTCCTAAAACTACTATTGGAATTTTTGAAAAAACGGGAGAATCTTCAGAAGAAGTAATGACAAAAGAAGGAAAGTTTGGTATTAACTTTTTAAGTTGATATGACAAACTTTAGGAAAAATCTTGAAAATATTTATGAGATTAGTCATGATCTAGGACTCTTAAATGTTCTTCTTCCATTTGAAGACTCTGAACTACAAAAAATTGTAACAATTGTTAAAAATATCAACATAGGAAACAATGAAACGATTATGACTATAAAATCAGATGATGAGGAATCAAAACATTCTGAATTTATGAATGAACCAGAAAACTTTTTAGAAACCGATAATGATTCTGAAGAAGAAATCATAATTCATGAAAGGTTTAATACTAATAGGGAACCTGCTATTGTCATAAGGGAACCCAAACCAGAACAAGGAATTAGAATTGATACTCCAACAATATTCCACAATTTGTGAAAAGAATAGTTGAACAACTTTACAAACAGTCACGGGTCAAACTTATGAAGTTTTTAAAAGTGAAAGAACAACAACTGAAATTGCTGATACATTAAATCATTTAGAAAAAATTTCTATTCTATTTGTGATATGTGTTATTTTGAAAATTAGGCATGTGAATTTTCAAAATACTTTTACATTGGTCCTGTTGAAAAATAGACTGAATTAACAGAGAAATATATTAGAAAACTTCCTGAATCTTTCAATCATGAGGTCATGGAACTTTTTAATAATGCTCTAATAAAACAAGAAGATCGCGTTGATCCGAAATTGAACATAAAAATTGATGGTTCTCTAGGATTAACTATTCCCTTACTAGAACTCTTCTTGCAGAAAAATGTAAAGACAACGTACTAGTAAGAAATAGTAGACAAGCAGTGTCTAGAAATTCTGGACTTTGTTGTGAAAAATATCTTAATAGAATTCCAGGACAATATGGATGCATATCATCCAAAAAGAAGGAATACAAAAAGAGAAAATCTTTTAAAAATAAAAAATATATTTTTAAAAGATATAAAAAACCATATAAACAAAAATTCTTCAAAAATAAGAAATTTTTCAAAAAATTCAGTGGGGAAGCCAAAAACAGAAAAGAAAAAATGGACACAAAGAAATTCGGTCCACAAAAGAAAAAAAATTGCAGATGTTGGCTCTGTAATAAATCTGGACACTATGCAAATGTGTGCCCAGCAAGACTTGGAAATTAGGAAATGATTAAACTCCTTGATACATTCCAAAAGAAAGGTTTCTATCCAGTAGAAGACCCTAGCAATACAGAATCCCCGTATTACTTAACTACTGAAACTGAATCCGAATCCTCAGAAACAGAATCCTCTGAAAATGAGTAATAGAAATATTACAAATCCAAATTCAATCTATATTCCAATAAAACTTAGCTTTGAAGGATATAGAAAATACATAATCCATGCTTATGTTGATATTGGAGCATCAGTATGTACAACAAGTAAATGGATTATTCCTAAACAATTTTGGGTAACATCTGAAAGAACTTTAAATCTTAAGATTGCAGATAAATCTGAAGTAAAAACATCAAAAGTTGTAAAATGATTAGACATTGAAATTAGTGGTTATCATAAATCACAATAGAAATTCTTTTATTTTAAGATACCTACAGTATATCAGTTGGAGACTGGTATTGACTTTATGATTGAAAATAAATTTTGCCAATTATATCATCCATTTATTGAAGAAATTGAATCCATAAGCTTCACACTTTGCAGTAATAGATTGTGGGTCCCAAAACAAAGAAAAGATGTTGCCATGAATATTTTGAAAGAAAAATTCTTGGAAGCAATAAAAATTGATAATAAAAAGAAAATCTTCAAACCCATCCAAGGAGAAAATATTGCCCAAAAAAGGCACATCTTCATAACAATTGAAGAAAAACAAAGATTTAAGATAAATTCTAAAAGAGAAGATATTGTAAATCTTCTCAAACAATGTTGTTCAGAAAATCCTTTAGACCCTCAAAATAATAAAAGAAATATGACAGCAACTATTGAATTACTTGAAGAATTCAAAACATCTATTGTTAGAGCGAAAGCAATGGCTTATAGTCCTAAAAATAGAGAAGAATTCTCAATACAAATAAAAGAATTACTTGAATTACAGGTTATTGAACCTAGTAAATCTCAATTTTCTTTAGGGATGGGCGCGGGTCGGTTCGGTTCGGTTAGATTCGGTTCGATTTTTTTCTGTTCTAGAAATTTTCGGATATTTAGTAAATGGAACCGTCGGTTCCAGATATATTTCTAGAGCCGTTCGGGTTCGGTTCGGTTCCGTTCGATTTCGTACTATAATTAATTTTTTTTAACATTTAGAATAATACTACATAAATACACCTGAAAGTAAATACTAATACTAATAACAAAAAGTAGATACAAATACCAAGTTCAATATTAACTTTTACAAATTAACGTAATCTAATTTAATAACATATA
>CAIGRT010110372.1:0-12185 GCA_903798405.1 Fraxinus platypoda | reverse complement strand
ACAAAAGGGCCTTGTTTTCCATCTTCTCAGAGCAAATTTCACAGCAGGGATTGCATAGGAAGCCACTGCAGGATATATCATCTATTAATCTCTTCGGCACAAGAATTTAAAGGGTCTTTTTATCATAACTTTTGTTTGTCATTTACTTGTTCCAAAGGTTTGGATTCATACTAAAACGAAATGCTAGTTAGACCAAGATACACAAAAATCTCTCCTTTTTTATGAGTGGGATTTCCGCACCTATACCTATCAATAATTCATGTTTTATAGAAACCAACAATCACTTACCTATCAAACCTCACGACACTCTTACCATTCCATCATCAATCATAAAAAACTTCATTTTAAACTCAACATTTAATGATAAGTTATTGCTGCTCTTATTATAGCTAAAATCTTAAGCATGGCCAACCACTTCAATGTAAAATAACTTCATTTTACAGTAAAGAGTTGCAACTTTCACATTAGTTTGTTTTCAATATCAAGCATGTGTGAAATTCGCCATTACTTCTTTTATATCCTTCAGAAATTTAATGTCAATCAAATTAAAACAAATACAATCTGACAGATGCCATTGGCATAAACCAATCCATATTAAGATGTTAAACAAAAGAAGTGAAGCCATATAACTGCAATTTTTCTGATCTGTATCTATTATTGAAGAAGTGAAAAATGCTTATATACAAATATGAAGATGGGTAGTGAATGTGCAGAAGGATCAAATAAAAGAATGTCAAGCAGAAAACTGGGAAGGTTTCTCAAAGAACAAAGAGGAAGGCTATATATTATGAGAAGATGCACAGTAATGTTTATTTGCTGGCATGATTAAATGTATCAAAACAAGGATGAAGAAGATTGGAGAAATTTCAAGAATTAGCATAATTTTCTCCTTTGGACTCCGATTTAGCACCCAAATTCTCACTCTTACCATAGTTTTGCCCTCCTTTTCCCATCAATTAATCAAAGAATAATTCCCTAAATGAACAGTTATCCGGTCAGGTGACTCGATAAAATCTCACAACAAAATTCACCTAGAATTCAAAAAATTGAACACATTATTACAACCATCATTTCAAAAAAAAATAAAAATCAACAACGCAGACAGAAGTCAAGATTTATTCATAAAAAAAAAATCAACAACACAGACCCAGAAGTCAAGATATTCATCAACTAAAAGATCTAAAACTATCAGTGAAGCAGGCATTAAAAATACACAAAAAGGCAATATCCCATATAACATCCCCATAAGTCAAATAACTACATAGATTCACACTCACATGTCTATATAGATTCAAGGAATATAACTCACCAAGATTTTGGAGCGGAGGTTAAGAGAAACTTACAAAACTATTTGCTACCCGTAGAGAAGCCTTCGATTTGGCAAGACGAGCTCAAAACCTTGATTTGAAGATCCCATAGAGAACCCTAGGATTCGGCAACATGAGCTCAATAGGAATGTTGGGTTGTGGGTTTGCGAGAGAGAAAACTGATCTTCGTTATGGGAGGGAAGAGAGAGAGAGAGAGGATAGGTGAGAAGGAAATGCGTTTCCCGTGTTTTGTCTTTTGACCTTGTTTTGTGGTTAGTTTTCCCAAAACGGTGTTTTTGTCATTTTCCATTTTCAGTGTATTTTTTTTTTCATTTTCAAAAACGCATTTTCGAAAATAAGTAAGAGAACGCGTTTTCACTATTTTGAAAAATTGAAAACGATAAAGAGAACATGGCCTAAGTTTCTTGTTGTTAAAGAAAGAGTTTAGAGTCGTCAAGTGTCTATAGAACATATATGATCAAACTCTATGATTGCAGATTCTCTCACCAAGGTGATAACACTTCTCATATGGGTGTTGTGTTATTTGATGATGTACTGGTTTAGTGAGAATTTGTGTTTTAGATGTTCTTTTTTTTATTGAGATATAATGCTCGTCTAGTTGTTAAATATTTTACTAAAAAAGAAGCCATTGATTATAAAGAGACTTTGCTCCAGTTTCATCGTAGGATTCTTTCAGGACCATAATTGTATTTATGATTCATTTTAACTTGGAGCTATGTCAGATGGATGTAAAGTGTTTCTCAATGAAAATATTTATGAGACGATTTACATGGTGCAATCAGAAAACCTCGTATCAGGAAATCCAAAGAATACGATTTGCAAATTAAAATGCAATAACGAGGTTCGACCCAAATTACACCTAGATGGGGTAAATATGTGATTATGCGGAATTAAAACTTAATAATTAATTAGCAACAAGTCACTATTAATTATTAATAGATGGTTAATCAAACAGTTCTATTTTTCCTATGTTGAAATACCACAGTTATATGAAAGCAATAAACAAACACATGGAATGATCACGGAGAAACTCCAATTGGGTAAAACTCCGGACATTTTGCTAGTGAACAATCTACTATAAACGAATTAGAACTTACAGTCCTTCAGACTCAACTACCACTTGTACTTTTTGACCTCTTGACTGCAATTCCCACAACTCTCCTGGATTTCGTACTCCTGCACCAACTCCCAGTTACATTTGTCAAAGCCCTCTTAAATTGCGCGCTCTTGCACCAACTCTCGGTTTTATGAATTCGTCTATCTCCTATGGATCAACGAAGAACTCCACATTCTCCAACAACTAAAACTCCTATCACCTTTCCTTGATCTTCAGCACTCTGACAGATGTGTAGGAAGTAGAAATTTGATATTTGGATTATGAATTTGTTATTTTCACCGCCAAGAATAAATCACAGCATGCAGGTTGAAAGCTTATTTGTTGAAGAGGATATGGAGAGTATGTGTTTTCTCAATGTTCAACCTTCAAAAAAAATAGTTCAAAGGCGACCAGTCTAGCGAAATTGCAGCGCCTTTTTCCTTTTTTTCCAAATCTCGAACCCTAGACCTAATACAACTCAATTTCTAACAATTGCAACTTACTTCTTGATTTTAAACATATTAAATATAGTCTCTTTTGTTCACAGACTTGTCATTACATCAAAAACCTAACAAGCTCCCCCTTTGACATTCTGTGACTAAACTACAAATCTAAAGTCAAGGTAGTAAAACAAAATAGACTCAAAACACCTACTACTATCATATCAACTGTCTAGACTGAACTGTAATTTTTCTTTGTAAACCTATTTTATGAAACAAACAACTTAATACCAGTGTAAAATCACGTGAAACAGTAATATGAATAAACATAATTCAAACAGTTAATCATTAGTCACACCAGCAAAAAAATTAGACGCATTAAATCATACCAACTAAATTAAGATGCAATATCAATGTAAACCAATATACCAAAGAAACATTGATATTACTAAACATTTAAACTTAATCTAGCTGAAACAAAAATTATATACTTTTTGATCAAAACTTTTTAAGTACATCAAGCTTTTTAAGTACTGCTACTCCCCATTTTTGTCACAAATGACAAGGGATCGAGAATTAATATACAATAACCCAAAAATGCAGTTGCTTTCATGCATAAGTATATGCAATGAACAATAACCCTTCCTACATACGTAACTCAAGTTAAAATGAAGTAAATTATATAAGTTACCCATATGTGTAAAGCGTCACTAATCCTTTAGAAGTAGGACTCTAAACCTTAATTTTGTGAGAAATGACACTCTAAACACTACAGTTAATAAGTTTATTCCCTTACTTATGAAAGTCAAACCATTTAAAGCACATTAGATCTTATACAGAAAATCTCATTTTGTATGGAAAATTTCATATCTCTCCCTGAATTCGAGCAAATTTTTTTTAATTCACATCTTTCAATATTCTAAGCTCATTATTACTTTTCTCATTTTATGTGCAAGTTTTTCTTCATTAAGCAACTAAAATGACCCTTGTAGTGAGCTTTAGCTCGGTTAATCCAAGTCAGTTGACCGTAGGCACCAAGTTATGAGAAACCCCACAACCTTAGTTGCTCGAGTCAAATAGGTTTTGAAAAAGAACATAAGTTATTGGGCGTAAACAAGTGATTGCCATCCTAAATCTCACACACATGGTAGAGTTCCACTAACAATATCATAGTGTGTGCAGTGCAGATGGTACATGAATACGCATATACTAAGTACTCCATAAATAAACTAAGTCAGCAATGGAAACTATGTTACAGCTCATCGATTAAACCATGCTTGATCACAACAAACAAAATCAAGTATATTGTATATTATGCTGTAAAAGAACACGTTCTCGCATTTTTATTTTCAAAGTATTCATTTTTCTATTTTTTGTTTATTTTAAAGCATGAATGCACTAAGCATACAAAACAACAACAAAAACAAAAAAAAAATAGTAAAAGTAATAAATAAAAAAATGCATGAGTTTTCTACCTAAAAAACAAATATGATGCATGCATAAATCAATCTCACAAATGCTAAAGTACGATCATGCATCAACGTACCTAATCAAAGAGGTACACAAACACCAATAACTCTCCTAAGAGATTCAAATCGCAGACCATCCAATGGTTTGGTAAATAGATCAGCTAATTGATTTTCTGTAGAGATGTGCTCAAGAGTTACAACATGGGTCTCTATAAGCTCTCAAATAAAATGATATCGTATATCAATATGTTTAGTTTGAGAGTGTTGAACAAGATTTTTGGAAATATTGATGATACTAGTGTTATCACAAAACACAGTTATAGTTTCTTGGTCAATTCCATAATTACTCAACATCTGCGTCATCCAAAGCAGTTGAGTGCAGCAACTTCCTGCAGCTATATATTCAGCCTTTGCCGTAGATAAAGAGAAAGAATTTTGTTTCTTACTCATCCAAGTTCCAAGATTAGCACCAGCATAAAAACATCCTCCAGAAGTACTTTTTTCTATTATCAACATTTCCAGCCCAATCGGTATTGGAATAGCCAGCAAGGTCAAGATTAGAGTCCCGATAGTACATGATTCCATAATCTAAGGTTCCATTGATATATCTAATTATACGTCGTATGACGCTCGGGTGGGATTCCTTGGGATCAGTCTGAAAGCGTGCACACACCCCAAAACTAAAGGTTATGTCAGGTCTACTTGCAGTGAGATAAAGTAAACTACGTATCATACTAATATATAGTGTCTGATCAATACTCTTACGTGTAGGATCATGATCTAACTTGACACTAGTGCTCATGGGGGTTCTCGTGTGTTTCTTGCTGTCTAGTCCAAAACATTTGACAAGGTCTTTAGCGTACTCCGAGAGATATGAATAACCCATCATTAGTTTGTTTAACTTGGAAACCAAGAAAGTAATTTAATTCTCTAACCATACTCATCTTAAATTCTTGCTTCATACATTCATCAAATTCATGAGCAAGAGAATCTATAGGAGAACCAAAAATAATGTCATCGACGTAAATTTGAGCGATGGTGATGGTTTTCTCAAGATGTCTAATGAACAAAGTTCTATCTGCACCACCTCTAGAAAAATCATGTTCTACGAGATATGTAGTTAGTCTATCATAGCAAGCTCTAGGAGCTTGTTTAAGANGTCTAATGAACAAAGTTCTATCTGCACCACCTCTAGAAAAATCATGTTCTACGAGATATGTAGTTAGTCTATCATAGCAAGCTCTAGGAGCTTGTTTAAGACCATATAAGGCTTTGTTCAATTTATAAACATACGGGAACTTATGATCAATAAATCTTTTAGGTTGTTCAACATAGGCTTTTTCCTGAAGTATTCAATTCAAGAAAGCACTCTTGACATCCATTTGATATAATTTGAATCCTAAAGTGCAGGCAACAACCAGAAGAATTCTAATGGATTCAAGTAGAGCTACCGGGGCAAATGTTTCATCAAAGTCAACTTATTCAACCTGAGTATATCCTTGGGCAACTAACCTAGCATTGTTTCTAGTTACGATACCTTGATCATCGGTTTTATTCTTAAATATCCATTTAGTACCTATAACATTGGTATTATCAGGTCTAGGAACTAAATATCATACATTCTAACAAACTGATTTAGTTCTTCATGCATCGCATTTACCCAACATTCATCACTAAGAGCATCTTCAACTTTCTTAGGCTCAATTTAGGAGATAACTAACAAATGTCAAGTTGTGTAATGTCCTCTTACAAAGTCTAATCCCTTCATCAATAATATTTACCATAGGATGATTAGACTTAACTCTAGATGAAGATTCCTTAGGAGGCCTGTGTCTATCATCAGGTGAGGGCTCCTCCTTAGATGTACCTAAACCATTAGAAGTGTTGTGAGGGATCGGGAATAGAAATTTCTTTAGTTTCAGTAACTGTGACAGGATCTACACTCAAATGATCTAACTCTTTCCAATTTCCTCCGAACTCCCCCTTAATATAAGCATCATCTACCATTACATTGATAGACTCCATCACAACATGTGTACGAGAATTGTATACTCGATAGGCTCGACTATTTCTGGAGTATCCTAGGAAAATTCCTTCATCACTCTTGGAATCAGACTTGCCCAAGTTCTCCCTATCTCCAAGAATATAACACTTGCTGCCAAACACACGAAAGTACTTGATAGTAGGTCTTTTACCATTCTAGATCTCATAGGCTTTTTATCAGTTTTAGGTCTAAGGTAAACTCTATTCACTATGTGACACGCAGTGTTGATGGCTTCACCCCAAAAATACATAGCTAGTCCCTTACCATGAAGCATGGCTTCAGCCATTTCTTGAAGTACGTGACTTTTCCTTTCAACAACTCCATTTTGTTGTGAAGTGATTGGCGAGAAGAACTGATGCTGGATTCCATCCTCCAGGTAGAAGTTCTCAAAATTGGAGTTCTCAAACTCTTTTCCATGATCACTCCGAATTCTAGATATTGTGAAGTCTCTCTCATTTCTAAGTCTTTTGCACAAAGATATGACAAAACTAAAATCCTCAGATTTTTCTCTTAACAGCTCAATCCATGTGTATCGAGAGAATACCACAAAGACTCTCTGTCCTAGATGGTCCCATTAAGTCCAAATGGAGTAATTTTGTCAAAATTTTAGAAGTTTGTTTATGATTTACTCTAATCTGTTTACCTTGTTGACACGGTCCACATGTAAGCCATTAACAAGTTCCTTCTTAGCAAGTTTAGACAAACTCTTATAATTTATATGACCAAGGCGTTGATGCCACAGTTCCTTCACATCAATCTTGGCACTGCTACACATATATTTTGAATTATGAAGGACCCCATAACAATTGTTAGAAATTCTTACACCATCAAAAATAATGTTAACAATAGAATCATACACAGTACACCTTTTCTAGACAAAACTAACCTCAAAATCAGCATCACATATTTGACTAATGCTTAAAAAGTTTGACTTTAAAGCTTTCACATAAAGCACATATGAGATAGCATGTAGTCCAGATATATTAACGGTACCATTGCCTAGAAAAGGTGCGGTAGCCCCATCCCCAAAAGTAACCATACCGCCATTCCAATAAGTGAGAGTAGGGAACAAGGCTTTACTACCACACATATGTCTAGAACATGCACTATCTAGATACCACATAGAGTTATTTTGAGCTTTAAGTGCAACATGGGCAACATAACAATTTAGCTGATCATCAGCCCTAGGAAGATCAATTTTTTTAACCCAAACCTTCTTAATAGTAGAAGTGATTCTAGCCAACCGAGTCATCATTTTAGTTAAATGGCTAACTTGATTGGCGAGAAAGTTAACCTTGCTTAAGAAATCCTGACTTTTACTTCTAGTCGCGAGCTTATGACACCTAGGTCTTGTGTGTCACAGTGCGCCACAATGATGACATGTGGGAATAAACCTAAGTTCAAACCTACTCGGAGGTTGTTGCCAATTTATAAGACGATTGATCCTACGTTTTATAGTAGGCATCGATCCTAAGACATTCTTGCCATTGGGTTCAGGATTGACAGTATTCCTAATCTTGTTGGTGGCTGGGACGAATGTGGTCTTGGAAGTACTAGTAGCAGTATTACCATTTTGAACGTATCCTAGACCATGCTTATTTCTAGCAAGCTATTTTCAGCGGCCTTGTTCATCCCTAACGAATTATCTAGTTTCAGAGTACTACTCATGAAGAAATGAATTTGAGTATTAGATTTTTTAAGATCACTTGTTAAGGATTTAACTTTGCCTTCTAAGTTCTCATTAACAAGCCTCAACTCACTCAGATTTTTGGTAGAGTCCTGAAGGTCACCTACGAGTTTCTCTCTCTCTCTTTCAAGTTCATTAACCTTTTTCAATACGTCTTTATTGACCTTCTTGATTTTAAGACTCCCCTCAAATAACTCTCGATAAGACTCGTGAATATCAGTCTCATCCTTAGAATCTTCCTCAGATTTCTCACCGCATTCTTCATTCTTAACCTTTTCACTTTCCTTATCAGATTCAATCTTAGATATAGACGTGAAAGCCATAAAATTTTGTTCATCTTCACCACCAGATGTATCACTCTAAACACTCGAATCTGATTCATTATCACTCAAAGTCACTGCTAATGCCTTATCCCTTTCTTTATTCAAATTCTTTTTCAAATTAGGACATTCATTCTTATAGTGACCAATACTGACACTCATGGAATCTAAGAGACTGAATTTTCTTACTAGAAGTCCTAGGGTTATTCTTTTCACGCTTATCTTTCGAGAATTTACTAGGGACATCATTTTTCCTATCGTGAGGTTTTCTCCTATTCCTCATCACCTTCTAGAAGTTTTCACGAAATAAGCTATTTCGTCGTCCCTAAGGGTCTTAGTGTCACTAGACTCACTCTCTTCTTCCCTAATGGTGTTCATGGCTACGGATTTAACCTTCTTTAGTTGAGAAATGGTGACTTTATAGGTTTGGAAATATCCTACGAGTTCCTTAATCTCAACTTCATCTAAGTCCTTACTTTCTTCAATAGCAGTGATCTTAGATCTAAACCTTTCAGGTAGGGATCTAAGGACTTTTCGAACTATCTTAAACTCGAGGATCTTCTCACTTAGGTTGAAACTCGAGTTAACTATACCATTAAGCTTTGTATAGAATTCATCGAACAATTCATCATCCTTCATTCTAATTTCTTCAAACCTAGTGGTTAACATCTGTAGCTAGGAGTTCTTAACGATTTTGGTTCCCTCATGTGTGGTCTCTAAAATATCATAAACTTCATTTGCAGTTTGGAGTTCTTAACCGTTTTGGTACCCTCGTATGTGGTCGCTAAGATATCCCAAACTTCTTTAGCAGTTTCACACACCGACACTTTCATAAACTCTTCTACAGACACAGCCATAAATAAAACATGAATCCCTTTACTATTCCAGTTGCAATCAACAACTTGGTCTTTGGTCCAAAGAGAAATATCAGTGAGTGTAACAACACCAGCAACAATGGATAAAGGTGCAATCAAGCCGTTTTGTATACTAATCCAAATAAGCTCATCCAATGCTTTAAATAATGCTCTCATTCGAGCATAGTCCGTCAAAAAACGAAGGCATAGATAGAGACTGACTCATCTAGATTAATTTAAGGGTCAGGAATCGAAATGTGGCTCTGATACCAATTGAAATAACGAGGTTCGACCCAAACTACACCTAGAGAAGGGGTGAATATGTGATTATGCGGAATTAAAACTTAATAATTAATTAACAAAAAGTCATTATTAATTATCTCTAGATGGTTAATCAAACAGTCCAATTTTTTATGTTGAAATATCACAGTTAAATGAAAGTAATAAACACACACAAGGAATGATCACGAAGAAATCTTAACTGGATAAAAACTCCGAACACTTTGTCAGTCAACAATCCACTATAAACAAATTAGAACTTACAGTCCACCAGACTCAACTACCACTAGTACTTTCTGACCTCCTGACTGTAATTTCCACAGCTCTCTTAAATTTCGTGCTCTTGCACCAACTCCCAGTTGCAGTTTTCAAAGCCATCCTAGATTGCGCTCCTGCACCAACTCCTGGCTTTATGAATTCGTCTATCTCCTGTAGATCAACGAAGAACTCCGCATTCTTCAACAACTGGAACTATAGTCACATTTCCTTGATCTTCAGCACATTGATAGATGTGTAGGAAGTAGGGGTGGAAAAACCCGACCGAACCCATCAAAATTGCCCAAACCGAACCAACCCGACATGTTTGGGTTGATTTTTTTGTTGTTTTTACACGGGTTGGGTGGGTTGGTTGTGTAGGTGGGTTGGGTTGGGTTGGGTCGGGTTATGGGTTAACTGTAACGACTCACTTTTATATAAGTTATTCAATATATATAAAGTATTAGTGTGAGATTTGTTTACTATGACGACAACTTTTAAAGCAATCTGATGGACCTGAACTAATATGTTAATATCAAGAATGTTTTCAATTGATTCAAACCAAAAATAGTTGCAACCTTCCAATCAAAAATTATACTATAACTTATTGGATTACGTGTTCACTACCGACTTCTTCTTTACAAAATTACAATAGCCAACACCTTCTTCCTTTCAAAAATCAAAATAGGAGAAGGAGAATATCAAACTTCACTACCGGTCCCTACTGGGCTTTTAACAAAAAGTTAGTGATCTTTCTTTTCTTTCTCACATACTTCATCTACTACATATGGCTACCTGTTACATATTTAAATAACACGTGTCAACAGAAATTACATTAAAACTGGTGGTGCAGTAGCGAACAGTGATTGCAACAGTAAATTCCAGCATCAAAAGGTCTTCATCATCAGTATTATAAGACCATACGTCCATACAAACAGTCCAACGAAATTCCAGTTCATCTCGCGTCATCGCCCAGCTATCTTAAAAATATTCCACATAGCCTCTAGTCATGTTGACCTAAAAAGGAAGATGAATTGGAGAATGAGTTTATCAACAACTCATGAATGAAATATGGTGCAAGTATGTAACTGATGCATGGGATGAAATGAATAATTCTTTATCTTCATTTTCTTTTGGCTAGTACGAAGTCATTGTTGTATACTCAAGCTCAACTTAATAAAGTGGCACTAATATGATACTGGCCAGTACATAATTGCCTTTTCTCGGCTAGAACTCGGCCAATACTTAATGTCAGGTTGTCCATATGACCTTGTATACAACCAATAACCAATTTTCGTACTTATGAATGCTCATGTCATACAATTATTTTAATAGGGCTTCAACATCATAAATTTCTTATACTTAGTTTACTATGTAAAAAAAAAAGAATTAACATGATGTATTGCAAGTAAGCTTACCTTAACTTAGTTACAGTTTACTGCAGGGTATTAAAGCACCTTAATTACATCATCATGTATTTAAGCACATAACAATTTATAGGCAGAATTAAAGCACATAAGGCAAATAAACACATATTTTACTCACAATTTTTGACGAATTGATTCCAGCAACGTTCTCTGTTCTTGTTATTTTTAGCTTCTAATATCCTTAGGAAATGTATTAATGTTAGCACTTATATAGGACCATCTCCACCTTTTTCAAAACTTCCTTCCATTGGCTGATTTGGAGGTGCCTTTATATAATATATATTTTCCTTCATTAGTCTCTAAGATAGAAAACTAGACCATATGTTTAAGAAAGCAGCTTGATCATCTCTATGTGTTCACTCCCTTAGCCTTTAAGTTAGTAACTAAACCACATGTTTTAGGAAGAAGCTGGATCACCACCTATGTGTTCATTTCCTGCCCTTTAGATATAGCAAATATATATATCTGTCTCTATGAAGTAGCTGCATCCTTTCCTTGTGTCCACTACTTAATCAGGTACCTGGATCATTTCTTTGTGGTTTATTTATTTTTCTTTGGATTGTAATCCTAACTTATTTATTTATCTTAATTATTCATAACTATATGTTATTCTCCGTTGCTAAAATATGGTAATTTAGTCGTTCACAAGATATTGGATATTCTAGTAATAATCTTGTTCGTCAATTGATATATAAAATATGGGGACATTACATTAACTCATGACAATCGAATAAACCGTCCAACCCAACCTGACTATATTTATGAACTTTACAAGTGTTATGATGTTGCTAGGACGAAATTGAGTCACTATGTTTCTTCACACAACCTCGAAGAGCTACAATATTCAAAAAAATCTAGATTAAAATATCAAATCTTGTTGGAGAAATTTTGTGCAATAGTTGAAAGGTTTAAGGAAACCATACACTAATTATATACTACTAATTAACTAGGTTCTATATATGCAAACGCGATACACGAGAAGTCTT
>CAIGRT010110370.1:0-11709 GCA_903798405.1 Fraxinus platypoda | reverse complement strand
GAGTGCTTGATTTGTTTTTGATTGTCTTGATTGTGAATGCTCGATTTCCACCAGGTTCGCAACAATTAACAATGAAGACTCGAAGATGAATGTTAGAGATAAGAATAATTTGTTTGTTATAATCAAAACTCAAAGTCAACCATAGGTCAATAATACATAGTTGATGAAGTAGACGACATGGAAGCAGATAGAGTAGATGATCCTACTAAAATTGATGTTGGTCAAACATAGGCAAAGGTTGGGAAAACAGAGGTTGATTTAACTAGGGGTTGAACCAGTGGTTGGTGTGGATTATGACGGTGGTTTTGAAGTAGACTTACCTGAGGTGCAGCTGGTGAAAGTGATGTACTCTTTCTTGAGTCATTGGAGCAGATCACATTTGAAGAGTATTCCAAGTGTGATATTCTTTTGAATAACTTGTGTGAGGCATTCAATTCTTCCATTGTTGTTGCTAGAGAGAAGCCCATCATCATAATGTTGGAGAAAATTAGACATTAACAAATGATAAGAATGAATGCAAAAAGGGAATCAACACAGAGGTGAGATCATGCATTTGGGCTAAGGGTAATGAAGATCATTGAGAAGGCTAAAGGTGAAGTGAGATACTTGAAGNTGATAAGAATGAATGCAAAAAGGGAATCAACACAGAGGTGAGATCATGCATTTGGGCTAAGGGTAATGAAGATCATTGAGAAGGCTAAAGGTGAAGTGAGATACTTGAAGGCAGACTATCCAGATAGTCATAAGTTTGAGATAACCAGCAGAGATGGATTGAGGTGGAGTGTTGATTTGACAAAACATGAATGTACATGCAAAAAATGGCAGCTGACTGGAATACCATGTGCCCATGCAATTCAGGCATGCTTTCAAGGGATATAGACATATATGACTACATTGATCCATTTATAGCAAGGAAACATACCTTATGTGTTACTCCCTAGTGATCCAACCTATGTCAGGACCTAAGCTATGGTCAGAGCTGGGAAAACACCCTTTGAATGAACCGTAAAAGAAAAAATAGGCATGCAAACCTAAAAAAAAATGAGATAGAGGTCACAGATAGAGCCACCTGCAGGAATTAAGATGGGAAGGACTGGCATGAAGATGAAGTGTAAACGATGTGGAAGATCTTAACATAACAAAAGAAGCGACATGGACCACTGCCTGGTGAAGCTAGTTCACAACAAGAATCACAATCAAGCACACAACCAGAGTCTCAACAAGATACACAATCAAGTGCATCAAAGGGGAAGAAAAGAGCACCATCAGGTCCTACTTCAAAGTCACGGATGAAGAAGTCCAAGAATCAAGGATCCAAATTTTCAACATGACATGTTTTCTCTTTTGTAGTTTTATTAGGAAGTGAACTTATTTTGTGGATATTATGTTTTTGTAAAGTAAACTGTAATTATTTTGCAAATGTTGTATTTGTTGAAATGTGGAATGGAATGTAATGGAAGCATAAACATCAACTGTTGTGATTTCATATGTTGTTTTGGACTATTGTGGTCGAATTCATTGCATTACACTGTGTTTTCATCTGGTTTTCATCGAACATCGGGCCTAAGCAATTAGGTTCTATATGAAAATATTGGCACTTCTTAAGTAACAATCACCAAAGTTTTGGTACTGATAGTGCAACAATCACCAAAGGATTGACACTGTCACTGTAACTATAACAAAATTTTTGGTACTTTCACCACAACTATAACAAAGGTTTGGTACCTTTGATGCACCATATACAAAACGTTTGGAGTGTGATCCGAACTTTAATTTCTCATTATACAAAGGGTAGAAATAGAAATGTGAAAGTCAATACCAGCTATAATACAGAAAGGGGCACTTCATTTCAAGGAAAAAGATACAAACACGACCACATTTTACATCCACGTTTCACAATATGTAACACAAACCTCCAACGCCTAAACACTAAACCTACATTTCTGAAGCTAAAAACGCCCATCCCACAAACCCATCTTGCATACCTAGGTACAAACACATTTTACAAACACTCCACACACAGAGCCGAATAGACAAGTCTTCCACACTTTAGTCTTGTTGCTTGGAGGGTGCTGATTTCAGCTTTCATTTCCCTCCTAGCCCGTAATAGATCTGGAATCAGCTCCCTAGATCTCTCACACATAGGAGGGTCATACCATACAAAAAAGGTACATCCACCCAGATCTTGACTTCAAGGACAAGTGAGAAGTCTTCTTCCTGGGTTCAGGTTTGCCCATAAGGTCTTCATCCGTGTCGGGGAACCACGTTTGCACACATTCATCTCCATCTACGTGCTGATTTTTCCTGACTAACTGTGGGAGAGAGTGATATTAATAGTGATGAAAATTGAGAGAAAATGAACCGTGAAGTGCAATAATAGAAAGGAAAAATATGTAATGCCCAAATTGCCTTTGTCTATTTAGTGGAAATTATTAATTTTTTTAATTTCTGGGGTCAACTAACGATTTTGGTGGTCAAACAGACGGAAACCGTCAATCTGGACTGGAGCTGTGATTTTTTTAAAGGTTTGGTACTGTGAGTGGCATAAATGAAAAGTTTGGGCAAAGTCTGCAATTAAATGAAAGATTGGTACCTTGGCTGCAATTTTCCCTATTTGTTAATTGAATTCTTTTGAACATGTGAGTGGACAATCCCTTTACAACCTCGCGGCCAATTGGAAGTGGCCTTAGTCAATACATGGTATAGGGACCACTTGGTGGTGTTGGAGTTTATATGGAAAGGTGAAAATATTGGTCATCTAATAAAGTTTGGTAGATTTTGTTTTTTTATAAAGCATATTAGGTCTTTGAGCATTAAAAATAATTGTTATAATTTTGACATGACTTTCACCCTTCAATTTCAATAGTTAATACCATGTAAATTTGTATCTATTATGAAAATTGGAATGTTTCAATGCCAGTTTGTAGTGAAAAGATAAAAGATTAAGCCACAATATGAAATAATTGATCACAAGAATACAAGAACAATGTAATTGATAGAGAATTGAGATTTTATTATAATATGGAGAAAGATTATAATGATTATGTGTTTATGATTTGTCTAACAATTTCTAACTTCTCACTAAATTATAACGAAAAGCCAACTATATACCCAAATAGGGAACGTCCAAACTGTTATAGTAGTGTTGTAGATAAAGTAGAATACCAAAAAAAGGAGTTCGAAACGAAAAAAGAGACCAAAACAGCACAGATGGCAATAGGTGGCGCTGAGGTAGCGTCGCAGCGCTGTGCATGGCACCGCAACGCCCACTCTTGGGTCCTTTACTCCAAAAATCTTGATTTTTTTCATCCCAAAATTCTCTTCAAGTTCAACACAAATTCATACTCCCAATGAGTTTTCAAGTAGAACTTCAATTAGAATTTGTCAAATAAATTTGAATAGAATTTCATAATTATATTCCAAATAAGATTCTTCTTAATGTGCAATTTAATTAGAACTCTCAATTATCTTCAACAAAGAATTCGGGTCACACTCAAATTCTAACAATTTCCATCTGGACACGAATTCTACTGCAATGAACAAAACTTCAAAAAAAAAAAAAAATCTCCACCTGGAAACAAATTTCACTGTAAGGAATAAATTTGAACTCTTCAATGAAAACACAAACAAAACTTCTCTATCAACAATTCCAACTGAAAATATTCTCCACCTCTGCTACCCCAATTAAGGGTAAAAGTGATATAATGACTACTAAACAAGGCAGAAACAAGCCTTATAACAGAATTACAACTGAATGCATCAAAATAAGAATCTTGGCTAGAATCAACACCCTTAACTGCATTCAAATCATCAACAAAATCAGCAGAATTGTACCTATATGGAACCTTATGGCAAAAAAATGGGTATATTTCTAGCACTTGAATATGATGACACCGTCGATAATGGTGGCAAGACGGATTTACCTATATCTTCAAAATTCAACTGAGATGTATTCTTAAACGAAGAATTAGATTACAACGGTATAGAAGCTAACTCTAAATCCACCCGAGTTCTTGAAATATGTTGATTACATGAAAATTATGTATTACCCTGTAAGATACATAAATGGAATTTTCTATGTCCCATCAGAACAACATGGGCTCCTTTGTTAACTTTTAGAGCTCAATCTGCAATAGTGTACTTGTACTCTTTGAATTGAGTACTTAAGGAAATAAGATTTTTCTTTAGATTTGGAACGTGTCTCATTGTATCAAGTGTTCTAATTATTCCATCAAACATCTTTATTCTGACCCGACATATACCAACGATCCGACAAGATGTGTTATTATTGATCATCACAATACTTTTTGAAACTTATTCATATGTTGAAAATAATTCCCGATTGAGTGACATGAAAAATGCAAGTTGTATCCAAAATCCAAGCCTCATCAAGTTTGGAGTTATCGTCGACATAAATAGAAGCTCTCCATCACTGCTAGAATTTTCTGCAATACTTGCTTTCCCTGAAATTTCTGATTGTTGATTTGTAGTCGACTTTGATTTATTCTGTAACTTATAACAATCGTTTACCAAGTGCCCATTTTCTTACAATAATTACAAAATTTGAAGTTAAATTTTGACTTGCCCTTCGACAACCATCGTGAACAATATGACCATCTTCATGATCCCTAAATGCTACAAGATACTTCAGTTTCTCCTTTAAATTAGAGTATCGTAGACTTCTTTAATGATGAGAGTATCACGACCATATAAAATTGTGTCTCTAAAAGACATGTATGAGGTGGACGATGAATACAACAAAATCAATCACAAATCTTCTTCATCATAATTCTCCTCCAAAGTCTCCAAATCAACGGCGATTTCTTTAAAAGTAGTTAGGTGATCCTGAAGAGATGTACCTTCTGTCGTACGATGAGAAGATAGACGTTGTTTCATATGCAATTTGCCAGTAAGACTCTTCGTTATACATAATTGCTCTAATTTTAACCATAAAGAAGTGGCCGACTTCTCATTCAAAACTTCCTAAAGAATATTATTTGAAAGATGAAGATATATTTGAGATAGAGCCTTTCGATACCTCCGTTGTTTTTTCTCCATAGTCCAAGTTGTGGGTATTTTGTCAAATCCCAATAATGCGTCGTCTAAATCCATCAGAGTGAGTATTACTCGCATCTTTACATGCCACAAAGAGAATCTTGTATTGCGATTCTAATAGCGGAATATTTTCATTGTTACCATCACGACAAACCTCGATCTTCCCAAAAATTTCAGCACCATAAACTTCGATACCAATTGTTATGAAAACTGAAATGCTCTAATACCAATTTGTTGTGAAAAGATAGAGATTAAGCTACAAGATGAATTAATTGATTACAAGCATACAAGAACAATATAATTTGCAGAGAATTGATATTTTATTATAATATGGAGAAAGAATATAAAAATTATGTGTTTATGATTTGTCGAACAACTTCTAAATGCTCACTAAATCATAACCAAGAACCAGCTATATATAGGGAACAAATAGGAGACGTCCAAACTCTTATAGTATAGTTGTAGATAAAGTAGAATGCTAAAAACAAAGTCCAAAACGAAAAAGAAGGCCAAAACAGAACATATGGAAAATTATCGTGGTGTCGCGGTGCCCTCTCTCGTGTTCTTTACTCCAAAAATTTTGATTTTCTTCATCTCAAAGTTCTCTTCAAGTCCAACACAAATTCCTACTCCCAATAGGCTTCCAAGTAGAACTTCAATTAAAATTTTCCAAATAAACTTTAATAGAATTTCACAATTGCATTTCAAATATGATTCCTCTTAATGTGCACTTTAATTAAAACTCTCAATTATCTTCAGTAAAGAATTCGGATCACACCCAAATTCTAACAGTCTTCTTTTTATAAAAGTTCAAACAAATGACAACATTGAGTGATTATTCATGCAAAATCATTAAGTTAACAACTGAAAGGATACATCAATTATGTAAATCATGGTATTGAAAGAGGGGACTCTAAGATGTGATTGGGAGGCCATGAATGCAACCAATTTGTTCAAGTCAATATCTAAAAAGTTTAATCAGGATTTATATGTAAATGTAGAATTGGTTTAACTCTCATTTGGAATAATATATGGAAAAAGGATATAAAATAATATTTTATACTAGAATTGAATATAAATACTTCAAAATAAATTTAACTATCTTTATTATTGATGAGAATTGTAGTGAAGTGTAAAATATATGCTTTTCACAGAATTTTGAGTTTTGACTTTTGACCATATAAAGGTTCTAAAACAAAAATGTTGTAGAGAAAATAAGTAAACAACATGGTTAGAAAGATTATGATGGAAATATTTCTTTTCTTTCTCGTGTATTGACCTTTCAGGAAGTTTACTTGGACTGGGTCCATCTTTTTTGGACGAAAATAATATTTTCTTGTACAACACATGTGATTATTTATTTATTTATTTTTGGAAATACTTAAAATTGAATTGTCTATATGCACGTTTCCATTCAAATCAACACGTTGAATTTCGAACCACTCAAATTATGATAATTTGAGCAATTAGTGGGTCCACCCAACCATCCATTATGTTTATCTTTTTATCCACTTAGAACATTTTTACGAGACTCTCTATTTATATAAAAAAAATATTATGTATAATAAAGAGCATCTTTAAATTTAGAGAGTAATTTTTTTATGCACGTCAACGGCCTTTCTATCTTTACTCTTTATTTTTTGTTTTTTCCAATGAACATTTACTAGTCAAATCAACATGCCTACTAATATGAATCGCTTAAATCACAATATATTTGACACTTAGAACATATCTAAGAGACTCTTTAAATACAAAATACTCTCTATTTTAGAGAGTCGATACTTGAAAATAAATTTCAAGAGTTTTTAACATAGAGAGTGGATTTTACTTTTCAAATTTAGTGAAGAACACTCACTATCTATTCTTAATTAATAATGAGTGTATTTAATAAATTACAAATTTCAATAATCTACTATTTAAATTATTCAAAACACATTTGAATTGATTGGTCATTAACAAATAAAAAAACAATCAAACTATATTTACACTCCCCTTTACACATTTCTTTATATTCTTCACGTGACAATATCTACACTTTTGATTTTGAACTCATTCATCACATCACTGCACAAATTTCTTCCACATATAAGGAAATGCCAACCAATTTGTCATCTATAATGAACATATAGCATTATTCTTACTTATTACAATCATATTATATTTACACTTTCCCTTACATATTTCTTTACACTCTCCGCATAGTAATATCTACACTCTTGATTTTCAACTCATCGTCACATCACTTGACAAATTTCCTTCACATATGGGGAATGTCAACCAAGTTGTCATCTATAATGTACATATAGTATTATTCTACTTATTAAGCCTATATTTGGTGAATATTAAAATTAGATTTTTAGCAGATTTTAATAAAAGTTAATAAAATATGTGGTTGAAAAGTTGTGAATCCCATAAAATATGTTGTCAAAATTAATTTTTGACTTAATTTAAATTAAAATCTATATTTTAATTTCTACAAAATATGGGCTAAAATTTTTAGTGATTTTTTCCTTTGTTTGATCCCAATTGTTTTCAAAAATACATTTTTCTCTCTCTTCTTTTTTACCACACATTTTCAATAAAATAATATTACATACAAACTCAAAAAATTTCCTTATTTTAAACCACACGTTCTCCATCAATCTACCATTCCAAAATACATTCTTAAAAAAAAGGGTTCAAACAGGTTAATAGTTTTGAAATATTTTAGAATTGTTGTACAATTAATACGACCTCATTTTATCTTTATTTATAATCTTGAAAAAATTGAATATGAAATCATCTTTTTTAACGGTTGAGTGAGTGTTTCTCAAGATCAGTAAAGTATAGTCTCTGATTATAAATGTCTACTTACATTTTATACACAACTTTTAGAAATCGATTATCTATTATTTTTTAACCGCACTTACATAGGCTTGTATACAATTTTTTTGAACGAATGAGTTATTTTCTTCATCATAGGTAGGGCATGAGAATTATATATTTTGTCTCAATTAATTCTAATAGTTTTGGACATGTTAGTGGACAATACAATTTCCAACATGCAGTCAATTTGGAAGTGATCTTAGTCAATACATGGTATAGGGACCACTTTGTGGTGTCGGGGTCTATATGGAAAGTTGAAAAGATTGGTCATCTGCTGAAATTTGATAGATTTTATGGAGTTCTTTTTTTTTTTTTTTTCTAATGAGTTGAGTACAAAACGATTTCTTTGAACATCGAAGATAATAGCTTGTAATTTTGACACGGTTTTCTCCTCCTCAATCTCACTATGTGAATTTGTATCTTTGCTATAAAAGTTCGAAACACATGACACCATTGAGTGATATTTCCTCAAGAAATTTTTTTGTTCATGCTAAAATCATCAAGTTAACAATTGAAGGGATATATCAATTATGTAAATCATGGCATGGAAAGAGATAATCCGGACCATGAGACTCTAAGAAGTGATAAAGAACAGTTTTAGAATTTTTCGGGGAGCCATGTACGTCACCAATTTGTATACGCCAAATTCTATAAAGTCTTTTAGTAAGTAGTAAAATATATGCTTTTCATATATTTTCGAATCTTGACCGGATAAATCTTCTAGAACAAAATGTTGTGGAGATAATGTGTAATCAAAATGGTTAAGATTATGAAGGAAATCTTTCTTTTCTTTCTTGCAGATTGTTCCAAGATGTTTACTTGGACCGAGTCATCCTTTTTGGTCGAAAATAATCTTTTCTTGTAGAATATATGTGATATCTTGGAAAAATACTTCAAATTGAATGGTCTATATCCACATATCCATTTAAATCAACAGAAATTGGATTTCAACTCAAATTACAATACTTTGGACAATGAGTGGATCCATCCATCCCCATTATGTTTATCTTTTATCTACTCGAAGCCTAATATACCGTGATTTGAGCGATTCAAAATTCAAGGTGTGTTGATTTGAGTGAACTGTCCAATTGATGTATTTCTCAATATCTTGGAAGAGAATAATATAAAAATATGTATTAAAAAATAATTTACTTATTTTTAAGTACATTTATATTTTAACGTATAATTATTATTTTTTTTTTTTAAAAGTAAACTCATCATACTACATGCACAAATAGTAGGTGTCTTATTTCTTTCGGTCAATGCGGCGCTGGTTGAATTGATGATTACTTATTAATTTTTTTTAGTGATCTTTTATATATTTCTTGAATATTTTTGGAATTATTGTACAATCAATACGTGCTCTTTTTTATGGTTATTTATAAACTTGAAAAAAATTTAATGGAAAATGATATATTTGTTTCTTCAAACATAGAAGAGAAATCTTATAATTTTGACACGGCTTTCACTCCCTAAATCTCAGTAGTTAATGCTATGCAAATTTGAATCCTTGTTATAAAAGTTCCAAACACATGGCACTATTGAGCGATATTTCCTCGTGAGATTTTTGTGTTTGTGCTAATTCATCGAGTTAACAATTGAAAGTGTACACCAAAATTACAGAGATGGTGGCTGCCTATAAGTCTATAGTGGGGACTTACTGAAACATACAGAAAGCTTACAGAATACACACAAATAGGTGGGGTCCCTTTTTTGGCAATATTTAATTCACATGGGGCCCCACCCCATGTGAGTATCTGTAAATTTTCTGTCAAAATTTTTTATGTACAATTAGAAAAAGGATAATTCTACTGAAGATATGCGAGTCGATAAGAGTCATCAGTGACAGTTCAAGATGGAACAATTGCCAACTTGAAATTTTTAAAAATGAAATTTTGCTCAAAAAAATTCATTATAGAAACTTTCTCCATTTTTATATTTACAAAATCATATAGGATTTATCCATATGTACCGAGGGGGGAGTGACCGAATGGTGTCCTCCCCCCTCACAAACGCCTGGGCCCCAGGTGTTTTTCAAAAATGACGGCCCGTGGTCCCCACCTTATATATATATATATTGCATTTAATTAATAAATAGTATATGGGTTTTTTAGTTGTAAATATATTGTATTCACTCATATAATGTGCTCGGAATATTGAATCCGAAAAAATTAAGAATAAATAACATGTAAATATTGTTCATGTATTATCAAGTCAACCATACACAATATGCCTTTAATGTAATTGCAAATTGTCTTTTTCTTCATTCCAAAATAATTAAATATTTCTCTAAGAAAAATTGGAAGCCCAAATGGTATGGCAATACAGACCAGAACAAGCACAAAAGTACCTATTAAGCTCACCTCACAAGCACATATTTCGTCCTCATTAACTTATCCTTCCAAGCTGATGGTTCCAATAAATCATCATCCTATCCTATTAGTTCAAAATTCATCTTCAAGTCTATCCATCATTCATTTATTATTAATAATTTAATACTGAATCACTGATACTGACGAAAAAATTGAATCCGCATGGCGTTTATTCCACCAATTCATATTCATGAGGTAAATCAAAGTACTATAGTTTCAAGAGTCATTTAGGGTATGTCTGGGAGCGCTTTCTTCCAATTTTCAGCAATTAATTGACTGTTTTTTACTACAGAATGGAGCCCACTTTGGCAGCAAAACCTAACATTGTAAAAAGAGGAAATTACACCCAGGACGGTATTTAAACTACCATTTGCATAAATCAGATTCCTAATTTGACTTGTCAAAACTCAGGTTTTTGTATCTAATTAAATACTAATTATAAATTTTAATCTCAATTAATAATTTCATCTCAAAATCAAAAACCTAAATTTGTCCATCTCCCCGCCGTCCCCTCTCCTCCCTCTTCTTTCCTCCCCCCGCCGTCTCCTCTCATCACTCTTCTCTCCTCCCCCAACGTCTCCTCTCTTCCCTTCCCTGTCTCTGTACTCAGAAGATGCCGCCACCTCTCCTCTCCTCTCCTCTCCTCACTCTTTTCTACCTGAATTTATCTCCGATTCACAGTGTCGAGACGGCGTCCATTTCCCTAGATTCCCAGGGGGAAGATCCAGTTTCAAATCCAACCGTCTGTCCTTTATTTTTTTATTTTTTTTTTTTAAATTGAGTGGTGTGGCGGAGGTGGTACGATGGTTGAGTTGGAGGATGCAGATCTGTTTTTGTGGTGGGTGCGGCGGTGGTAGTGGATGCAGATCTATTTTTGGTGGGTGCGGCGGGGGGTATGTGCGTGGGTGCGGTGAAATGGTCGTAAATGGTGCAGCGACTTGGTGTGTGTGGTGGATCGGGCGTTGCGGATTGGTGGTCGTGGTTATTTTGTGCGGGGTGATGTGCGTGGAAGGCTGTTGTTGTTTGATGTTGTTGGCGGCGGATCTGTTGGTGGCGGATCTGCTGTTGGTGGTTTGGGCTGATGGGTGGTGGTTTGGGTGGTTTGTGCGCGGTGGTGGTGATAGTGCGGTTTAGGTGTGTTTCAGTACGTGTGGTGGTTGCGTTTTTGTGGGATAGTTGCTTGCGTTGGTTGCGTTTCTGTGCGATGGTTGTGTTGCTGTGCGAGGGTTGGGTGTGTGCGCGTATGGCTGGGGTAGTGGAGATGCGGCGACGGTGGTGGTGCCGCTGGTGGAGGCAGTGGCGAAGCGGTGGTCACAAATGATTTGGTGGTGGTGACAAATAATTTGGTTGTTTGTGACCAATAATTTGGTTGATTTGTGACTAATGAATTATATAACTGTGACCAATACATGTTGTG
>CAIGRT010110367.1:0-11085 GCA_903798405.1 Fraxinus platypoda | reverse complement strand
TGAGCCGGGCCATGTAGCATCGTTCTTGTGTAATAAATGAGTGCTGGCATAATCAAAATCAATTATACTATATGTACATTATTTTTTATATGTAACGCGTAGAAACACATCATTACACCGTTTAAAAAAACACTTTTCTCCTATGACAATTTTGGAAAAGAATGGAATGTCAAATACAATGTAATACACTAATATTATTCTAATCAAAGACGGGACCTTTGACGCGTATCTGCCAGCTGTCTGGCCATGGATTTCTCACTGGACCCCCTCGTTACACACGACACTCACTGTGCACAACATCCATCTAATTCCACACGGAAATTAAACGCTCTACTGTTTGCAGCGTGTAAAAAAAAATATTCACTCATAGAGCCCCAAAAGCTTCCTGATCAATGAAAAAGAAAGTAAATAATTTCAAAAGAAAAGGTGAAAGTGAAAGGAAAAACCCATTAAGAGTTTTATAATTAGGGATCAAAGGGGGGAAAATTTAGGTGATGACGAAGAGTGGGGAATTTGAAGGGGATCCAAGTATGGTAGCCAAAGCGATGGAGTTGAAGAGGGATTTGCAGAAGTTGGTGAAGGCAATTGTAGATGAGGATGATGTTAATGTAGGGGCAATTGATAACGCCCAGCAAATGTTGTGTGCCTTAAAGGAATTGAAGGTTAAAAAATCATTATCTTCCTCGAAGATTCATCCTCATCATCATGATACAATTTCAGAGAAGATTCCTGAGGAGTTTAAGTGTCCACTTTCCAAGGAACTAATGAGAGATCCGGTTATTGTTGCATCTGGTCAGGTACGTAATTTTATTTTCACATTTCAGATTTATTTTTGAAATACTTTTTTGATTTGTTAATTGAATTGACGATTATGTGAGTGACATTTTTATGTTTTGGTCACTGAATTTTGAGCTGGGTTTGTTGCCCCAAATTGAATTTGATATTTATAAAGTTTTTTTTTCCCCTTCTTCTGGAGGTTCCTGGAAACTAAAACATAACATTACGAGGAGAAGATACATTTCTGTTTTCATTTTTGAAAAATTGTATGGAATGAAGTAGATAATATGATGAATTAAATGGAATTTCGGAATAGGGATTCTTTATCGATCTATGTTTTAATGTAAATTAAATGTCTGTTATCAAAAGATTTTTTTCTTCTGCATTTTATTTTGGTTTTAAAGCTCAGAAATCTGTAAATGGTCTGTATAATATTTCTGGAATTTTGAGTTTTCACCCATTGATGTGATTTTTAACCAATTTCGTGCCAGTTGATTAGCATAATGCACCTTTCATTTCCTATCTCAAGATTTGTTTTTGGGGGCATTATGAACATTTTTTGAACAATTTTGCAGACTTATGATGGACCATTTATTCTAAAATGGTTGAAAGCTGGGAACAGGACATGCCCGCGAACGCAACAAGTACTCTCTCACACTAATCTTACACCTAACCACTTGATTCGGGAAATGATATTACAATGGTGCAAAAATAACGGGATTGAATTGCCGGAACCTGTCCAGTATTCCGATGAGGATGTATTAACTGAAGCGGATCGAGACCATTTCCTTTCTCTGCTTAGGAAAATGTCGTCAACATTATCTGCTCAAAAGGAAGCTGCAAAAGAGTTGCGGCAGTTGACCAAAAAAATGCCATCGTTCCGGGCACTTTTTGGCGAATCTCTTGATGCCATACCTCAGTTGCTTTCTCCACTCGCTGAAAGCAGGTCAAGAAACAATGTTCATCCGGACCTGCAAGAAGATTTAATAACAACACTTTTGAATATTTCAATTCATGACAACAATAAAAAGCTTGTTGCAGAAACACCAATTGTTCTTCCATTTCTTATGGATGCATTAAGACTGGGAACAATAGAAACAAGGAGCAATGCAGCTGCCACACTTTTCACATTATCGGCTGTTGACTCGAATAAGGCCCTCATTGGAAAATCAGACGCCTTGAAACCCCTCATTGACCTATTAGATGAGGGGCATCCATTAGCAATGAAAGATGTTGCTTCAGCTATCTTTAATCTATGTATTATTCACGAGAATAAGTCAAGGGCTGTACGAGATGGTGCAGTGAGAGTGATCATGAAAAAGATCATGAACGGAATGCATGTTGATGAATTACTGTCCGTCCTTGCTATGCTTTCTACTAATCAAAAGGCTATTGAGGAAATGGGAGAGCTTGGGGCCGTTCCATGCTTGCTTTGTATAATACGAGAGACTTCTTGTTCTCGCAACAAGGAGAATTGCGTTGCGATCCTTTATACCATTTGTTATAGTGATCCATCCAAATGGAAGGCGATGAGGGTGGACGACAGTACTTATGGTACAATCTCTCAGCTTGCCCAAAATGGTACTTCCAGAGCCAAGAGAAAGGCTAGTGGTATTCTCAACAGACTGAATAGAGATGTCAATCTTCCACATACGGCATGATGGGGTATTCTTGAGTACATATTCTGTAAATTCTGCTTAGTTTCCCCTTCACAACCATTAAGGTATATTGTGGGCATTTTAACCTTCGTTCTGTATATTCTACTATCTCAGTAGGTGTTCGATCCCATGTTTACTGCCAATGGTTACTGTGAATAGTTGCCAATAAGATTCTCCACAAAATAGTTGAATAATTGAGTGCGTGGTTTCCAGTAGACTGCTTTTTTATCTGTGAAAATCTGTCATCGTCTCTTTTTGCTACCTATAATGTCTTGTTTTTATGGATTGTTGCATTATTATTTAGTCAAATAATTCCTGCACATGGCTTTGCTTGTTGTGTTGCTTGAGTTTTACTTGAACCATTAAATGGTTGTCTTCAAATCTTCCCCAGATATGTATTCTGATCCTAAGTTAATTGTGTCTCTTTGGGGGAAATGTGAGTTGGCAAGAATGAATGGATTGAAAGAGTGGTAGCAGATAGGTTTGGGAAAGGCCAATAAATTTGTCATTAATGATTGTAGGAGTGGTAGCAGATAGGTTTAGGAAAGGCCATGCGACGATCATTTATTGGCTTGTTTTGACTGGTTTTGTGGTCCATCCAACATGATTGATGATACTCTTATCTTTCTTGTGAACCTCTTCACTGCTGAACTTGAATCTTGTTTTACCTGTTGAAAATATCCCTTGTGTCATCATTTTCGTTATAGTACCAGCTTAGTAGTTGTGTATTTATATGGTCATGAGAATTCTACCGTTTGATTTGGTGTTACAAAATGAAGAGTCGATACTTTTGTGATTTCAGACACGTGCAACCTTGTGCTTCCTCGAGCCTTCTACATTCAAATAGAATGGCATTTTCTTATCTGTACAAAGGGACAACAGTCTAGCCCTTTCACCAATCCACAAGACAGATAAATGATGTCTAAATATATTGTCTTCAGTGAGTCGGGGGAGGTGATTCTATCATGAGTAATACTATTTATACGATGGAATATTGGTGATGTTGCAACTCATTATCCCTCACATTTCTCACACACACACACACACTCTCTCTCTCTCTCCTTCCCCTCTCTCTCATGAAAATTGAATAGTCCAATCCGATTATTTCACATAGACCGTCACATCACCGATATTCCATCATTTATTATTCTGTCATTCTGTGGTCCCCTTTTTTCCTCCAGTCAATTGCCATCTTCCTTAATTTTCTGTAATAGAGCTGCATTTTGCGTAAATTTATGGAAGCAGTTAAGGCCTACCATCCGATAGTTCGTTCATTACGATTCCATATCCGCTGCTCTTGTTCACAAATTCTGACCTCTGTTTTGGATCGCAATCCTCTTCCTTGGACTCCGTCTCATCAGAACAACTTATGGCTGAACAACTCAGGATTCAAAGCCTTAGTCCTGCTTTGCCCAACAATGACACTGTGCGTGTCCCTACCTTTCGTGCGGACTTCTTTTGTGAGACGAGGCATTTTGAAGTGTTAAGTCTTAGTCACGACGAACTCAAAAAATAAGTAAAAACCTTTAAATGATAAAAAAACTATAAACAACTTTGAATATTTATAATAGGACAATTTAAGGTATTAACCTGCAAACAAACATCAAATAACTCAGTTTTTTCTTTTCATCAATATGTATTATAGTTGTGTTGAATTTGATGTATTATTATTGTAATAAATGTCGCGTGTTTTCATTGTTTTAATAATTGATTGGCTCTTTCAAAATAAGTGCTGCTTCTAAATAATTTTTGTTATACCTGAATTGATTTTTGATTTAATTATAAATGATTTGAAGTGACACCTTAAAGCGAAATGATGTTTTTAAACACAAGTACTATTCTAATACATATAGTAAGATCTCGCACGAGGACAAGGGCTTGTATTTTGGGAAATAAAATGAATCGAAATACGATATGAAGTATATGATCGCAAACAAACAATAAATTAAAAAAACAGAGAATTAATTGGTAGAGAAATTGAATATTTTATTCAATTCACTAATATAGAGAAAACAAATACAATAACTATGTTTACACAATTATTATATATTTAAGTAATATAAAATTTGTGAAAAGAGTCTAATATTTATAGGGGTGCATACCAAATCTTAGAAATACTACAAAGAAAGAAACAAGATAAAAAATCACGTTAAATAAAGGAAATAATATTTTCCCGATAAAAACACATGAAAAGAAGGAAAAAATATTTTTTAAAAAATTCAACTTAATTTGGGTCAGAAAAACCCAACAATCTCCACATTGACACAAATTTCGATGTAACGTTCGAAACTCCAAAATTTCTCCACCTAAAAAATAAATCCATCGCAATGAAAAATCTGAACTCTTCGACAAGTATCAAACTTTTTCCAACACAAAAATACTTATTCCCTTCTACGGTAACCAACACGGATATATGAACCAAAATACTGGGTTCTTCAAAATTCACAAAGAATTAGAAATTATCAAACCGTGTCGAAACACACCCTGTAACAAAATCAATTCACAATACTTTCATAGAAGGCCTTGGCTAGTCTCAATACCTTCAAAAACGCTAAAAGCACGTGCAACCAAATCAGCATCCACGTACCTATCTCTAATAAGTCTATCCCTGGTAGTTGAATACAATGGAACCGCATGTAATGGTGGCAAAGCAGAATTACTCATATCCTCCAAACTCGATTGAATAGTATTCTTCAATATGAACCCCGAACCAAATCCCAAGGGTACAATACCAAATTGAATCTCCACCATGGTACTAAATCTGTGCGGATTTTTCTTCACAAATTCCGTCCAACCTTGCAAGATGTATGTCTGAGACCTCTTCCACCCCTACAATACAACACGAACGTCCTTTCAAACCCTCAAAACTCTACTTCCTTTGGAGAACTTATACCCTTTTGAATAAAGAGTACTCAAGGAAATGAGATTCTTTTTCAAGTCTGGAATATGCCTAACATGATCAAGTGTTCTGCATGTTCCATTCACCAGCTTCAATCTGACTCTACCAATACCAGCTACTCGACAAGGTTTGTTGTTATCCATAACAACACATTGCGTCACCATTTCATATGTTTCAAACAAATCTCGATTAAGACACATATGGAACGCACAAGTTGTATCCAAAATTCACTCCTTGTTAGGTTCGGATTCCATGTCAGAAATCGACAAAATATCTCCATAACTCAAATAGTTCTCGGCTATGTTTGTCTCGTCTGAAGTATTTGATTGCTTCCAATGATTTGCTGTTAAATTACCTTTGTTTTAAAATTTGTCGCAATCCTTCTTAATGTGTCATTTTTTCTTGCAATAAGAACAAACCTTAATATTGAAATTTGACTTCGACTTACTCCTTCTCCGATCACCATGAACAACAATGCCTTCTCCATCTCTAGCTTTAGATCGAAAAAAGTGCTTCATCTTCTATTTTAAAAACAAGGCATCATAAGCATTTTCGATGGTAATAGTATCATGATTATATAAGACCGTGTCTCTAAACAAAGTAAACGAAGCGGACAGCGAACACAAAAGGATTGATACTAAATCTTTTTTATCATACTTTACCTCTAAAGTCTCCAAATCAGTGACGATGTCCTTGAACACAGCCAGATGAACTTCTAAACATCCGCATTTTGCCATGCGATGAGAATACAACCTCTACTTCAGATGTAATTTGCTTGTCAGACTTTTAGCCATGCACAATTGCTCCTACTTCAATCACAACGTAGTTTCCGTTTTCTCCTTCAAAACGTCCTGAAAATTATTGTTAGAGAGATGAATATAGATTTGTGAAAGTGTCTTCTGATCCTTCCATTGTTTCTCCTCCGTTGTTTAAGTTGTAGGATTTTGTCAAATCCCAACAACGTATCATCCAAATCCATATACGTGAGTACAACTCGCATTTTCACTTGCCATAACGATAATCTTGTATTGTTATCTAAGAGCGAAATTTCATACTTCATGGCAGCATCAATAACAAAAAACCTTGAACAAATCACAACAAATAGCTCTGATACCATTTGTTGAGAAATAAAATGGATCGATGTAATATATATGATACGATATAAGTATGTGATCGCAAACAAATAATAAGATAAAAGGCAAATAATTAATTGGCAGAGGAACATAGTATTTATTCAATTGATTAATATGGAGAAAACAAATACAATAACTGTACCTACATAATTATTCTATATTTCAATAATAAAAAACTTCTGAAAAGAATATAGTATTCATTGGGGGTGCATGCCAACCTTAGAAATACCACAAAGATGGAAACATGATATAAAAACACGTGGAATAAAGGAAACAATATTTTTCCAATAAAAATACGTGGAAAGAAGGAAAAAATGTTTTCTCAAAAATCCAATCTAATTTGGGTATAAAAAAACCCAGCATTGTAAACACTAATATTAAATTAAATCGAAAAGTTATAGTACGTATATTATGTATGTTCTCTTTAAGCATTGTCTTGCAACAATTATTTTTCTTATTTATTGCCTTAGAATATTTCGAGGGTGTTGTTAGTGCACTTTTGATGCGCAGATTGGAGGAGAGTCACTCACTGAGCTAAGGCCTCAAAGACCAACAGAGGAGCTGAGTGCCGCACAAGGAGCTTGGAAAGGCCATGTTCGTGACAACACACCTCAATTAGTTGAGTCTTGCATCTCATTAACAAGCTTAAAAGGCGTAATCTCTAGCCTTCTTCATATCGTTCGAATCGTTATTTTTTAACCACGGATGCCCTTCATCCCTTTCTACGAAGGACAACCACGCATACTCAGTTCATAGTTAATCATAGGGATAGGTGAGAGAGTGTGAACCTGTTTAAAATTAGATGTTAAAAGACAACAAAATAATAAGAAAGGAGTATACATGCAAGAAGAGTTTTAAGAAACCAAATGATACATGCCAAACTTGAGCAAGATAGCCCAAAGAGGTGCATTACACCAGAATATTTGTAAAATCCATTCATGGACTCTTAGCCCAAGTTTGACGATAAGGGGTAAAATGGAGTTTTGAACAGTGATTTTTTTGGAGAATGTGTGGTTAAAAAGTAGAGATTTTTTTTTATTTACGTGTAGAATATTTTATTGTATGAATGTGCGGTTGAAAATTAGTACGTAGAAAAAATAGTTTTGAAATAATGGTTACCAAACAATATAAACTGTATCTTCTTAGTAACCAAAAAAATAAAAAATCCGTTGACTTTTCTGACTGGAAAAATTGCATTATTAGTCCCCATCCTAAAAGTAGCAAATAATTCTGCAAATTTTCTAAAAGGAACGAAATTTCTCTCTCAATTTAATTGAAATTACTGAAGTTGAATAATCAATAATTCTTACTTATTACCCTCGTCGATCATTTGATATATTTAGAAAAAGGTTAAAATTGACCAAAGCACCATTTTCCAAATATACATAAATTTTCAAATCTTATTTTCTATTTGACAGTTTCATGTGATCACATCACAGCTTTAATTTGACAACAAAGCCGAATTATTGAACTCGGATTTAACTATCCATTATAAACTCCATTGAGATCATGATTGTGCATGTTAAATAGGTGACGAATTCCATTTTGCGAATATATGTTTCCCATTATTTCACCTTAATCCCAAGATATCAAAATATTCATCAGCAATTCAATCTCACCCAATGATACCTCAATGAACTTCAGATTATTAACTAGAGTTCATTATCCACTTAGGATTAAGGTTTTATGTATGATCGTCACGTGAATTAAATTCCCCGTGGTCCAGTCCAATACATCCAAATGTACTCTCAACCTTATTGTCGAAGTCAAAAATGAACTTGAATAAAGTTGGGACAATCTTATCAAAATAAAGTGTTCATCTTTATTTACCGANAAATGTACTCTCAACCTTATTGTCGAAGTCAAAAATGAACTTGAATAAAATTGGGACAATCTTATCAAAATAAAGTGTTCATCTTTATTTACCGAATGTGGACTATTAAATTTGAAATTGCATTTATAATCGAATCTTTGTGTACTTAACAACTTAAGCACTCGATTTATATTTTATAATATCAAAACGATATACGAACAAACACAAGTTCAAATTAATAATTCGTTATTTTATTCCAGAATGCCGTAAATACAAATTTACTCGTTGGACATTTATAATCTAACAATCGTGTCTTACCCCCAGCCATTGGACATCAACTCTTACCCGGTCAAGAATACGAACAAGTGCAAGTGGATTTACAAATTGAGAGAAGCCAAGAATTCTTATTATTTCTCATATACATGGATCCAATGCCCTTACCCCGCCTATTGCAATAATTCTTGCTGAGAAGAACGTTTGTGTAGGTATCAATTCGACCCAGAAAATAATGGGTTACTCCAACATTTTTCTTACAATGCTCGAAGCTCTTGGCTGAGTAGTAGGAGCTGATCATGGGGATAAACTATAAAGGTTCATGGCTGCCCTGTGAACTGTTGTCATAGTATGTTTTGTTTGACTTATTGGACTTCCTCCTTACAACAATTATCCAAGTAATCACCTCCAGCAGTAGAGCATTCCCTCCCAACATTAGAATCAGAAAAGTATATGCATTTCTCCATTTCTGTTCAGGATTTAATATGTCTAAACCTTTGAACACATTGATTATGCCAAGGACGAGGATTGTATAGCCAATTCCATGATGATATATGTTCCAGAAAAACCGATATTTATGGTCCTTCCCCGGCCTCAAGAATAGCGCGAAAACCTATTAAAAACGAAACAAACAATATGCACATATCAGAAAGTTTCCAAACTGTAAACAAGGAATTGTTGCCATTTCTACCTGTAAAAATGCACAATAAAAAATAAAATAAGCGATTTAACATATAACCTGAGGAAATTACCTGCACTGTCGCAAGAAAGAATAGGGAAATCCCAATAGTACCATGGTAAGTATATTGAACACCCTTTGATTCGCTTCCAAGCTTAAGACCGGTTGCCCAACCAGCAACCCCGATTACGTAGGCAGATACTTGGCAGATAACATGAAGATAAAACCAAGCTGGATCGGCCAATGGAAAAGTCTTCAGGTACCTTGCCACTATGATCCCAAGCGGAAACATAAACCCCCAACTCACTACATTTAGTATCCCATGAATCTGAAGCAAAAATCACCAAAAGTATTATATTTTGAAGTCTTCTCTTATTGGCAAACATTAGACAAAAGTTCATCAGAAGAAAGTAACAATTATATAATGAGAACTTGAATATAAATAGAAAGATAGGTTCCATTCATAACTTTTTATAACTCTGAAATTAATGATAAGAAAAAGGAGACTTACATTCTTTTTCTTGGTTCGAGATTCACTAATGCCTCCACCTTTTCCTTTCAACAAATCAAGGCTCCCTTTGGAGTTCAAATTCTCCGGCTGAAATCCATGTTTATCCGGCACATCTTTCGTAACAGAAGATCCCACCTGCCATACGTGGTTCACCATAGTCTTTCCGTTGGCCGGCAGCACCAAAGTGGCGAACAGTCTGATCATACCGCTAGAGCTCTCAGCCGATGACTCCTTAACATCGTACCAAACCCTGGACTCCATCACCGGACCGTAAGACTTGATGTTATAAGTCTTGACCGTCATTGCACCTTTGGAGTCTCTGAAAGCGATAAGGGCCTGAGCCCCCACCATCCCAGTACCCGTTGGGTTGATGGCCCATGAAATCCAACCATCAGGGCTAGCCGGAGGGGCGATGAAGGCCACAGAGAGTGTCGAATTTGCCGGTTCATAGGTCCAGTGGAGGTAGGAATTGAGAGAAGGGAGGTCGTTACAGAAAGTGTAAAGCTTTTTATTGGTGAAGGTCTGTGAGTTACAGGTAGCAGAATACGACGGTGAGATTAGAGAAAATGCTATGACGAGGAGAGTAATTGCGTGCACGGAGACCGCCATGAATGGAAAGGAAAGAGAGGATAATTTGCGCTTCTGCCCCCGTGCAACGGCCCAAAGATTTTTGTAAATTGGACGATATATATGGTATGAAGGACAAAGATACCGATGGAGAGTGGCGGATAAAACTTTCCGGCATATTGGGCGATATATGGAGCTAATAAGGAGGATGGCCAAAGGAGATTGACTGACGGAGAGAAGTTGGCGGGGTTTTTAGAGCATGATTTGAGGTTTTGTTTGGTGGAGGAAAATAGTCAAAAGTCAAAGCCCAACTGACAGAAAATGGAGGGGAAATTGGTTGGTTACGAGTTGATCAACCATGCTATCTGTACAACCAAATTATTGATATACAGGTTGACCGTCACTCACAATGGATGGTCCACTTTTTTTTTGAATTTTTTAATCATGCGGGCCCCGTACGCATGTGAGAGGTTGTCAACCTCTCCTGTACAAATGGAATTTCCCGGAGTCGATTGTCGGAATTGGCAAGGATTTGATATTGATGCGCCCATACACAAATTATCAATTATTTTGAAAGTTTTAGAATTTTAGCCCCCATTTGATTTAGATGAAAATCAAATTATTAGTAAACTTTGATAATTTTTTATTATTTTTTTTAATGAAATGTGTGGTTAAAAATTGAAAATTTCATAAAATGTGTAGTTAAAATTGATTGTTAATTTAACTTAACTTTAATTCAACTTTTTAGTCACGGGCCTTAATATTATATAATAGT